>OX453063.1:13648758-13909035 GCA_949699795.1 Spicauda simplicius
TGTGAAAGTGTGCCGGCAACCACACCCTTCTATCGAAACGCAAGAACTGCTTCACGTTAGAAATAGGTGTGGCGGTGGTACTTCCCCGGTCGAACTGCACTGGTTCTACCACCTTGAGATTTTTAAAAACCAGATTGATGGATGATTCAATGTCTCGGAATCGGCTTTCTGATAAAAGCATGTGAGAAAGTAATAGATCATGATGCTAATAACTATATATGTTATATGAATGTTACATTGTAACAAAGAAAATAATATTCTGCTTAATAAAGCTTAAATTATAACACACGTATTTTACATAACAATCATAAACAAAATTATTATTTTGATTCTTTGACGTATTTGATCTTTTTTTTTGTAACTGGGAGGAAACTTTCAAAAAGTACACCGAATCCTTGGGAGAGACTCAGGGTTATGTGGGATTTTTACCCACTAAAACCTCCTCGGTGGCCTTCCTCAGCGCTTATAGTAGGGCTTAGCGCTTATACTCGGAAACTCCAACGGAACGAACCGGTGGCCCCTAGCGCAGTGTCCCTCACGGGCTCATCTCTTGGGGGACGTGTACCATCCCCCTTCATCATCCGGTGCTTACGGCGAGATGCAGCCACACATACCGCCGTCCTTCTCGGGGTTGCTTGTTGGACGGTTCGAGCTCCCATTCTAGCCGTCCGCAACCCCAGAGGCCCCCTGTTAGTCGCCTCTTACGACAGGCAGGGGATACCGTAGCCGTATTCTACTCCCCGACTACAGGGTCATGACGTATTTGATCTAACACTCAATTTTTTCAACGAATTTTTCGTAATTAAGCTCATTTTAAATCCATGTATTCAATCATAAATATCTATGTTATTCTTTAAACGTTTACTATAAGAGTGTTTCAAACCTTTGATTGTAATCCAGCCGTTCATATTTTTAAATCCTAAATGGACCGCCCCTCTCAAGTAGTTTCCTGGGATGCTATCCTTTGGTGCTGCAGCAGTGATGTTGACCAAGAGAGATTTCTCAGCATCCGAATTAATGATAGCCAGGTATGATTGCTCAGCGTAGCAAGTAGCGTAGGCATCGGTCCAATTCTTAGGTGTCAAATGGAATTTGTAGCATCTGTCTAATTGCCTGTTATATTTATAACCTGTATAAAATGTTATATTATTTAATTAATGTTAATAAAACACGCTGTTTAATACAGTTTAGTAATAGATTCTTTTTAAACAGAAGTATCCATCTCAGGTCATCACAGACGTCATTTAAATAAGACAAAATAAAATAAACAAAATAGACAAAAATAAAATAGATGTAGTTTTTTTTTAATTGGAGTTAATTTATAAAACTTTTTTTTAAGTATATAAGTAGGTACATAACATATGTATGTACCTACTAAGCCTGCCGCATTCACATGAAATGAAATAAAGAAAACATCAAAATGGAGTTAACGGTTATTTTGCTCGGTTTTTTCAAGGTTTAAAAAATATATAATCTGGTATATTTCTTCAAAGCGGACAGTAATTTTAAATACTTAATAAGTTAATAGGTACTTAGCTTTTACGAATTCGTTTTTATTTAAAACTTACCTGAATCTGGTATGTTACATTCTATGTTCCACTGGATAGTGGACAGCTGTTTTTTGCAGATAAACGGAAGCTTCAGGCTACACTCGTCGTCATTGAGAGTACCAGTTCTGGCGAGCACCACGCAACCTTGCTCTCCTCTAAGATTGTTAGGCTGCCCATAACCCCAGTTATCATAAACGTCCGCTATAGGTCTGCCTAAACAAAACCGAGTTTTGACTAGATCAGATCAATGTATAAAAGTTAAAAGGTCGGTAGTTATTCACCTGGTCTAGAATATTGCGGTTTTACCAACACTATAAAAATAAATATATCTACATATTTCTATATTTTTAATTTTATTTATCAATCGAATGATAGAAGCCGCTGATTATTATATTTCAAGTTCTTATTTATAAAAAACAAGTTTTTTATCCACTAAAAGCATCTAGTTTATCATATTTAAAATAATAGAAACATTTTCTACAGGACTCCGAAAGATTCGGTTGTTAGTGTAAGAGTTACTGTTGAGTGAATTGCAATATTTTTTGCTACAATTCGAAACGAAACTTTGAAGTGATCTAAACACCAACGTTGTTAGTAAATACTGAACCGGTCATAAAAATTCGTTCAGAATTAGAAAGCTGCACTATTCAGGAATGCTATAGCCTATATTTATATTACTATTGAACAAAAAATAATTAACGCTCAACGAAGTGGGCACAGGTCGGCTAGTGTACTTATGTGGTTTGCGTAACAACTCACCATCAATAGTATCGAAAACTTCTCTAACGTTCCAATCAGCTATACCAATAAAAATCCATTTCATTAAGGGTTGTGTCGTGTTCCAATAACTTATAACAGCTGTTGCCTCATCTTCATCTTCTGGGTAGAAAAGACTGGCCCCCTCTCTTTCACATTTTAATCTGGCATCTTCCCATGACTGGCGGATTGTGTGAAGTTTGTAAAAACTTGCCGTATCTTCTAAATATGTGTAGTCCTTTCGAAAGAATTTTTCGCTCGGTTGGCCATCTTAAACGTTTTAAAATGTGATAATACTCTGTGACTCAACTGTGATTTCACACTCTTATACAGTTATTTATTAGTTCTATTTTATTTAAAATTACGCATTAATGACCAATGGTTAAAGAGCAACTCTTTATGAAATATCTTCTTAAAATATTTTCTTACATTAATATTCTCAGGTATATGCTCACTAAAGTAATCTCTGAATTATCTGACAGTTACTAGCAGGGTTTTATTGTATAAAAGAAAAAATAACTTAGTATTTAAGCTAATGTATTCTGGTTTGAAGGGTATAAATATATTTGGCGTAACCCTGGGAGGAAGGAAAATCTTATGAGAGGATTCAGTAACAATTATCTATAGCATTTTTGGAAATGCGAATAATCTAACGTAATAATCTTTTAATACTTATTGATATTAACCATAGTTTGATGTCAGATGTGAAATAAATTTAAATTTTTTTTGTGTATCATCTAATAGGTATACTCACAAGCAAAAGAAATAGCGGACACTATCACGCACAGAAACACGGCACTTCTCGCGCACATTTTAGTAATTATATTAAATGTCTAACGAATTATTAACATGATATTTATGTATGTAAATATATTCGCATGACGGGCAAGTGCGTCTATAATGGAGCGCCGTACAAATGACACTGCTTAGAATATTCTTGCGGTTTCAATCTGCGCTTCTTTGCGAACAGGAAAACAGGACATGGTTCAATATGTACGTGAATTCATCAGATGTAGCCAAGACGTTAGCTCTCTGCATGTGTTTCTTACATTATGTTTTTAAGATAAAAATAGTATCACGTTTGAAACAATGCGTACAATATACAGTAAAATTAGTGTCCGACAAAATATTCGGTTCAGGTTTCGATCGTAAAAACCAGTTTCGGTCGGACACTAAGTAAAATGGAACTGCTTGCAGTTCGACTCGACTTCGGAAGCATTATCGCCAAATCTTCGATAATAATAGCCATATTAGATGCTGTATTGTGGTTTATGTTTTTGAAGTGAAACTTCTTTATCGGGGTTGGAAAAAAATTTAGTGTAACATTTTTTCGTTACGCGCCATCTTTTTCTGTTACGCGCCATCTTTTTTTTTCGTTACGCGCCATCTTTTTCTGTTACGCGCCATCTTTTTTTTTCCGTTACGCGCCATCTTTTTCTTATCCCTACCACGCGTGATATTAGATAGATTATTATAGATTAGATTATTAGATAAAGTTTAATAAAAGCCTTTTATTAAACTTTATCTAATTTAACTTTATTTAACCAATTTCTGAAAGGTTGCATATAGTAAATTATTTTTTGAAAAATAACGTCATAAAGAAGTTTCACTTCTTACGAGTTTACGCTAGTACACGCACACATTTTTCCTCTGTAATTAGAGTCAATGTAGAGTCATTAAATTTTCGCATTGTTATATTCAATAATGTCAAAAAGTCTTTTTTAAAACAGATATACTTTTCTATGCAGTTGAAACAGCAAATGAGCATGGACATCTATAAGCAACTTTATATGGAACAGGCGATTCATCTAAAGTCAAACACAACTCACAATCCATCCACACCAACTGGAGTCATGGTGGTCCTCCACGTTTCGGTTTGCACGCTGGTTTTTGCCACGGACGTGAAGTTGTGGATAGAGCTTCCTCCTGAGGTATGCCCGGAGCGCTATGATATGGGGTTCTTCAAGAATGGTGCGGAAGGAGCTCTCCTTCAAAGCCGGCGATGCAACGCGCTGGTCAAGTGCGAATTGGTGGCCTTATCGTTAGGTTAAAGAATAAAACAAAATTTAGACCAATGTAACGCACGTTAACTATTTGCTGCACCCCTTCTCCCTTTTTTTGCAGCGAGTCGCTTTGGCCGTATTTTTTTTATCTGACCGAAGTAGCAAACGAGCATGCAGTCCACCTGATGGTAAGTGGACACTGCCACCCATGGACATCTGTAATCAACTACATACAGAACATGGGTTTTATCTGAAGTCAATCGCCTCATGTGAAAATGAGCTGGCAACCACACCCTTCTATCGAAACGCAACAAATGCTTCGCGCTAGAATTATATGTGGCGGTGGTACTTCCCCGGTCGCATTACATTGGTTCTACCACCTTGTATTTTAATTAAATAAGGTTTTATACTTAAATAATAAAATACACGCTACATAATGCGTTGTTCTAACCTCCTTTCGTTCTTTCCTGTATCGCATTGTAATGTATGACAAGCCCCCCCCCCCCTCTTAATTAAGTTACGTAATACTTGAACGCTCCCTGTGCCTACTTAGTCCCCAGTGGTGCGTCTATTGATTGATCATGGCCCGTAGCCGCATTTGCGCTACATTTGCCACTTCTATAGTAGGCATTAAATTGTATGAGGTGGTTCAAAAATTAATTTCGATTTATAATTAATAAAGGTAGGTCATGCTTAGGTCAGAATAGAGCTACGGCATTCCCTGCCTGCATACCGTCGTAAAGGCTAGACATAGCGGTGGGCCCGTCCGCCCATCTGGGAGGAGCCCGATGGGGCAACGCGCTCGGAGGATTCCGGTTGAAGTCGTTTCAAGATCCTGGAGTCCTCCTTTTTAGCGCCGAGGACGGCCACCGGAGGAGTTTTAGTGCGGTAAAAATCCCGCATAACCTATATATAACATTTTGAAGGTTTTCCCCTCGAGAACAAAAAAATGGGCATGCACATAAATAACAATGCCAACCTTGTTTTAAAAACTGTATATATTGAAAAAAAGTATTGTAAAGATAGAGAATAACAATTAGTACAGATTTCTATAATTTTAAAACTCATTTTCTGCTTGTGTACCTATTTAAAATCGCATTAAAACAAAATAACAGAATTTTATATAAGAGATTGATTGTATTTCAAACTCTATATGTTTACATCCTTATTAAAATATTAAATACGATAGATCAACTATATCAAAAATTATTACACCACATATTTTTAAATATGAGTGAAACCGCGAAACTCAGCTAGTTTTAAATATACTTACGTAATTTAATTAATAATACTATTAATTAAATGTATTGTTTTGCTTTGTTCGTGTGAAACCGCTAGCTAATGCCGTTTCTAAAATTAAATTAATATTAAAATTTATATTTGTGCAAAATATGTTTATTTTCCTTAGTATTATCTAAATACAATATTTATTGTAAATTATACAAATCAGAACTAATGAGAACAGTCATATGTTTACCACACAGCGTCAAGTGGTGAATGTTTTTCAAGCGTATGCATATTTGTATGAAGGTATGTGTGTGTGTGTGTGTGTGTGTATTTCCATCCTTTGGCACGCTCTACATTCCAAACGGTTGGAAGGATTGTAGCATATTGTTGGAGTAAACCCTTGTTTTCTTATGACGTCTGCGATCAGAAAAAATAGGAATAAGGGACGACGTTTTTTTATCATATGGGTATATAATAAAATACAGTAAATATGACACTACAAACATATATATTATAACTATAAACATATATATTATTACTTTTACGCAAGATCCAAATAAACTATTATAATTATGAAAATAATTTAAAACCAAAAACGCGACTGCCCAAAAACAACGAGCTGAATCTTAAGGTTACATGTGATTTTTAGAAATTAATTATCATTGCTTTTCGGTGAAGAAAAACATCGTAAGGAAACCTACACACCCGAGAGTTCTTTAAAAAAAAAAAGTTCTCGGAGGTGTGTAAAGTCCACCAATTCGCAATTGGCCAGCGCGGTGGACTATGGCCTAATACTCTCTCATGAGAGAAGACCCGTGCCCAGCAGTGGCACAATAATGGGTTGATGACGACGATGGTTGATTCAGTTAATAATTTTAAGTAGTTTATTTTTCGTTTTATGTATTTTTACAAGGACAGCTTTTATTAATAACTACGTAATATCATCACGTGGTATTTATGACGTCAGATCTCAACATCTTTGGAGCTTAGAATCCACGTCCACTGTTCCACACAAATCCACTGTTACGAGGTTATATTTGTCGTATATTGTGTTCACATATAAAGAACATCTTTTGATAGCAGGCGATGTCGTGCAGTTGACCGTTGTAAAGCATGGATCCGCAGTTTTCTATGCCTGCCCCGTCTGGCTGGTCGTAAGCCCACATATTATAGCCACTATCGTGTACAGTAACTCCTGAAAATGAAGAGATTTTGTTAAATATAAAGATTGTCGAAGGAAGGTTATCTCTGAGTGAATATGGTTTTATTAAAATTTAGTTTAGGCATTAACAAACGCTAGCAAATAACTTTCACAATCAAAATACGAAGATCAAGATTAGCTTTCGTATCATAATTTTTCGATCGATCATAATATCTTTCTAACGAAGAAAAAAACTGAAAATCCTTTTAAAAAAGGTGTTTAAAGTCTGTCAATTCGTACTTGTCCAACGCGGTTGACTATGATTGAACCCTATACTCAAGTAGTATAGACTCGGGCTCCAAAAACAGTTTTTGAGTGAAAGCGAACCCCCTTAACTAATTAAATCCCCCCCCCCCCCCCTCCAAAGAAAACAATAAAATTGACTGTGGAGGAAAACGACGTCGCGTACCCCACTTTGCGAAACCCTGTTCTAGAGGATAAAAATCCCATATTACTCGGCGTCGCTCCCAAATCACTAATACTTTTTAAAGGTTTCCTCGTGGAAAACAACAAAAAGGTAACGTCCCTGCTCTATAGAGTTCGTAACAGATATATTTAAACCGGACTTTCATCTATCCGGCGAAAGAATTTATTATATTTGAGTGACATACCATCAACTGTAATCCAACCATCGTTTTTGCTTTTATAAAACCCTAAATGTACTACTCCGCGTAGGTAATCTCCCTTCACGTCGCCCTTGGGTGCTTTCGCAGTTAAACCGACTAAGTATTTCCGCTCTTGTTCCGAATTTATGACCGCCAATGACGACTCTTCTCCAGCACACACCGCTTTTGCCTCAGTCCAGTTTTTTGGTGTTAAGTGGAACTTGTAGCATTTATTGTTTGATCCCTTCATGTAATTGACGTCTGATGCGAGAATAACAGGAAAATATCATTAACAAATACACCATTATGATAATTATAGATGCATCTGCAGAGACGTAGAAGAAATATTTTTAATATGTGGTAAAGACCTTTGTTATGTAATTTGTAATTCGAGGGAATCACTAACATATATTTTTGTCAAAGCAAAGCGACATTTCTTTATCCTGGTTTCTAGGGGATCAAAAGGTTGTACGATCTACCTCAGCTAGAATTTCAATGATATTTAGAGAGGTTGGGTGGGGCATGAGATAGGGCCTATCAAAGATTTCAAAAACTATGAGGTAGACTACATAGTTGTGATAAAAATGGGCAATTTATATAAGTATTTGAACCTAGAACTAAGAAATGACCGCATGTGAATGTTGTAATAAATCGAAACTTGATTTTTACAGGGTGTAAAATTTCCAAAAAATATATTCAATTTTCGGGTGGAGATACGAAAAAATGAAATTTGTCGGAGTTTTTCAGCTTATCTTTTGTGACTGTAACAGGTAGATACTTTAAAGACATGGGCGAACTCCTATCAACGAGGCCCATTTTCTATGGTCCCGTACAAGATGTTTCCAGTAATCTATCTGAACAAACGTGCTTTGACGCAACATATCTACTTTTTATTCTTAATATCTACTTAGGACAGTGAAAAAAATTGAAAAAGGTATTATTTTTTACAAAAAAAGAAGAATAGAAAATAATCCAAAAATCGTCTACATGGTATATTCAGAGAGAAAAAAAAGCCCGATTCCCTTGGATGGTGCCTTTGAAATTGCATCTACCTGCTCCTTCAAAGAGGCCTCGCGAGGCCCCTTTAAGTGCGAGGCCGTGGCCCCACGCTACGACACTAATGATTCATGTATATAAAATACTAAATATTAAAAAAAATTACTAAGCGATACAGAATACACGGCATGTGTGAGCAATTTGACTAATTAATATTCAAAATTTTGTAGTATCTTTGCTTTGGTTGTTAATGATTTGGTTGTTTGGTTGTTAATTATGTAGTGAACATAGCATAAGACAATGTCGCCGCCGCTTCTCGCTGTCTGTTTCTATGTATGCTTACATCTTTAGAACAACGCTATGGATTTTGACGCAGTTTAATAGAGTGACTCAAGAGGAAGGTTTTTTTATATAATACATGCATAATATAGTGAAGAAACACTGATAATTTTAGATTTTTGACTTTTAGGCGGAACGAAGTTCGCCGGGTCAGCTAGTTCAGGTATATGTTCGAATACTTGTGAAATACTTGATTAGTTTTGCAACAGAAGTATACCTTTTAATAGCACAATAAAGTTAATACATAATAAAGTTCGTATACATAATACACCTATTTCTTCAAGATTAGGTATAATTTTAATATCAGAACACTCTTCTAGTAAAGTGGTTTAGTTCGACCGCCACATCTACTTCTAACGTGGAGCGGTTCCAGTGTGTCGGTGGAAGAAGTGCCAGCTGGTAGGAGTGGTAACACTTGTGATTGACTTTAGATGGAATTCTTGGTGTATGTGGACCGCATGAATGGTTTCTACTTCAATATTACAAAAAGAAGAATTAATCAAACTTACACGGTATCTTACAATCCTCGTTCCACTGCGTAATGCCCCGAGGTCTCTTACAAATGAAGGGATATTTTAAATTACAGTCGTCATCTTTTAAGGAACCATCTCTCTGCAAAATCACGCAGCCGTCGTTGCCTCCGGCATTATTGGGCTCACCGTAGTTCCATTCGTTGTAAATCCTTTCCAGTGTACCACCTGTACCATTATTCATAACTTCTTTTTGAAATAAAATTTAAAACAAATATCATGGTCGAAAAAAGCAGTTAAAAGTTACGTTTCATATAGCGTTGTATTAGTGGAGTTTAGGTTGATCGCCCATTGACTTTTACTTGAGCGATGTTTATATTGACCTACTTTTTCAAAAAGGAACCAACGAGTTTTCCTCCTATTATTTTTAAAAATGTTAATGATTTTCAATAATATTATATTTGTAAACATAGAAAAAAATATTTTGTGCAATAGATTTTGTTAAAAATAACCTAAAATTATACTGAATACAAAATTTTGACAACAATGGCTCTTTCTCAAAACTGTCGTTGTGTGGGTTGATTCTATTTTAGATAAGTAGGTCCATATGTAATTGCAATTTATAGTTTATAACGATTACTAGTTTGCTTAGTTTGGTGTTAGTATCGATTTTGAATAGCACCATTATTTTCTTCCCGTGAATGTTGTAAGAGAATATTAAGGACCAAAATCCAGGACTTATATTTACTTCGGTCACCAACACGTGTGCCAAGCGCATTAGCCCCTAGTAAGGGAGGCCTATGTGGTCTAGCAGAGAACATCTAAAGCACCAACTTAGATGGATCAAAAGTTAAACGGAATAGCCGTATTAAATTGGTAAACAATGAAAGAAAACTTACCATCAATTGTGTCCAACACATCTTTAACAATCCAATTTGCTATGCCAATAAATATGTAATCGAAGGTCGAGTGTGTTTTATTCCAATACTCTATGACGCTTAAGGCTTCTGCACTGTCTACGGGATAGAAGAGAGTGGCACTTTCCTTTTCGCATATATCCTTGGCCTCATTCCAACTTACATGCAGTGGATGGTATTTGTAGTAATTGGTTCCCATAAGATGGTAATCCTTCCGAAACTTAGAATCTATACAAAAATAAATATTGAAACAAAAAATATTTGACATTAAAAACTAGAATAACAAAGTTGTTGGAAGAGTATGATTTTATTGGCGAATCACCACGGCCATACCAACCCATTTCTAGCTTGAAGCAGTTCCTACGTTAAGTATGGTTGCCTTGTGGTGTAAATCGCTTTCATAAAAGGTCATCTTTGTTCTGGGGAGAATTAACGTATCTATAATTGACGTCAGATAAAACCTTTATTATATATAAACTTATTGATAATCCTTGGGCGGCCCAAGCAGTCCACCTGATGACGAATAATCATAATAATCTCTTGTAGACTGCAAACTCATTTGCCTTTAATCTTATAAGTGTTAAACCTCCAAATAATAGGAGTGATCTCAAGGTGGTAGAACCAACGTTGTTCGACTGGGGAAGTACCACCGCCACACCTATTTGTAGCGTGAAGAATTTCTTGCATTTCGATAGAAGAGTGTGGTTGCCGGCACACTTTCACATGAGACGACCACCATAGTCCTCGGGAGTAGCAACGCATCTGTGATTGACTTCAGATGGAACCCATGTTCTGCATGAAGTTGATTATTGTCCATGGGTGGCAGTGAACACTTACCATCAGCTGGACTGCATGCTCGTTTGCTACTTCAGTGAAATAAAAAAAATCTAGACCATTACATTGTACTCTTTACGTATTTATACACTTACCATACGATTTTCTCAGCCCTACGTCTTGCCTTCGTACAGTCACATCGTGTTCGCAAATAAACATCATTGGCTGGTAGCACGCCACGTCGTCCAGCGTTCCACTTGAAGACATTGAGCCACAGTTCTCATTTATGCCACCGTCTGACTGCGAAGGACTCCATTCCTTATACTCGTTTTCGTGTAATAGATCTCCTGGTGATAATAGGAAGATACATTAGTAATGGTCAACTCGAATTAAACTTGAGTTTGGCTTAATTTGTGTCAACCCTAGTTAAATTCCTTCTAACTCGAGTTAGATTTTTTGTGTAAACTGATACTTTACAAGGTTTGTGATAATTGGTAAAAATATTTTACGGAAAATAAATCCTTATTTGTTTAAATTCTACCTAATCTAATTAATTATGATTGACCCAATACATATTTATGTTGCATCTGTATTGCTTTTTATAGTTTTACGAAGCAAGGTTATTAAAAACGTGATAACGAAACGAATGATAGGTATATTCAGTTTCATGCAGGTACCTTGAGTTCTTTTACTCCAGTTTAACTCGAGTTACATGAATTTCAACTTTAGTATTGTTTATCCCTAGTTGCGACATCACTAAGATGCATATTTTAACAAACACTAAGCAAAACTTTGATGAACGACTGTTGAAGGTATTATTCACTTTACAAGTAGTTTTTTTTAGTAACAATAAATATGAACGCATCTATTTAGAGTATATTATTCTTCATTTGTAGTAATAAAATTTTAATAACAAGTACTTACTGCTTTATAAAATTTAACAAACATTGAATAAAGTCTATGATTTAGCGTTTTAAGTACATCGGAACGCATTTTTTCTGATCCTGTCATAACTAAAATTAAGTGATCCAAATTACACTCGTTAGTTTAACGCACCTTTGATAGTAATCCAGGAGTCTCTTTTATAAAAACCCAAATGCACTGCATCACCGGATGGCTTGCTCTGGGCATCCTCTTTTCCTTTACTCTTTACGAGGTCTACGAAATAGCTACGTTCTTCCTCCGAGTTGATTATGGCTAAATATGAACGTTCGGTTCTGCATGTCGCATATGCGTCGGTCCAGTTCATTTGTGATGTATGCAATCGGTAGCATTTTTGTAATTTCTCATGGTACTTATATTCTGTTTATAAAGAAGGTGGTTAATATGAGAGGGTTTAGGTAACAGGATTGCAGTTTATTACTACGCAGTAAATACCTAACGCGTTAGGAAAAAGTGATATTTCAGTAACTTACCCATATGTCATAGATCGAATTGACAATATTAAAGTGGGTTTTAAAGAAGATCAAATTTGTCTGTATATATAAAAAGTCTGTATATATAAAAGACTGGCTGAGCCAGAGGTTACAACATAGCAGAAACCGCTGACATTTGGACGTACCTCGGTTTTGTATACAGCACAAGAGCTAAAAATAAATCTAGGAAATTTAATCACAGAACTTATAAAGAGAAGCTTAATTTTTATTATAAGTCGCAGATGCTAGTTCAAATATAAAATTAAGAATCTTATATATAACATTTTGTCGAAAAACTATATAATACGATACTTTGTTATCGTAACAACGTTAAAGTTTTATTAAATGCTGTGTAATCTCGTTTTTCAAAGAATAAAATTGCAAGACAATTAAAGTCGATACCTTTCTACGAAAAATATGAAACTGATTTTTTAAAGAAACGTATATAACTTACCTGCATAAGGTACCCCACAAAGTTGGTTCCAATTTACATTTTTAGCTTTACAAATAAAGGGGTATTTGTTGTTACAGTTTTCATCGTTGAATTTACCCTCGGTATTCATAGTCACACAATCTTCTTTACCTCCAATATTGTTGGGTTCACCAGAATTCCAGTATTTTTGAAGGTCACTTACTGAGTTATCTAAATTTTAAAATTATTTAGGCTGAGTACATGATCATTAACTTAATTTGGTGTCAGAGTTAATATCACTAATTTCTATTCGAGTCGTATCCGTAGATACATATAGATCATAAATCAATGTTCGCAATTATTTATTAATCACTCTATCAGTTTTATAATCTTATAACTGTTTTTTTTTTTAAAATTGAATGAGCAAACAATTGCAAATTGAAATAGCATTGTTACTCCCGAGGGCAAAGATGATCGCATCCATTATTACAACCACAATTCTTCTCTAACAGTCAAAAACTACTAAGCGCTAGAAATATGGTGAGAGAAAGGTTGGCGGTGGTATCTCCCCGGCCGAATCATACTTACCACCTTGCAAATTATGTTCGTAACTGTTGTAAATTCTGTAGTAATTATACATGTTTATTACAAAATCAGTTAACACTTAATAACTCATATAAATAACACGATGTGTCACGAGTTGCAAGACGGAAATAATTCATTAAAACCTTTAATTGACTTATCAACTCTTAACATTCTATATAACCGCAAGTTTGAAATAAAATCTGTTAACTGTAGATATTAACTTACCATCAGCATTTATATATATGTTATCATCAATTTTAATAATACCCAAAAAAACCCAATGTATAAAAGGTTCCTTTTTCTCCCAATAAGATATTACTGCATACGCTTCTTCGTCATTTTCTGGGCGGAAAAGCGTAGCACCTTCTCTTTCACATACTATCTTAGCAGCATCCCAAGTTTTGAGTATCGTGTGAATTTTGTAAAAACTTTTCATTTCTTTTATAATTTCATAATCAGGCCAAAATTGTTCACTGACTAAAACATACGAAAATCGAAAAGTGTTCTTAATTACTTTCCGCAACATTGTCAATATGATTTAAAAATTATTTAAATGGTTGGATATGTTCCTTATACTTACGAGTAATTCGAAAAACTGATTGCAAGAGCAGCAAAAACACACTCAGTGAAAACATATCTAGTCAAAAGATTTGATTTCTGACACTAATCACGAATATTGCAATGGCGCACGTTTACCCAAACTTCTGACTGTAATTAAGCACCATACGATAATGCCAGCTGAATTTTTTCACAACCAGACGAACAGGGAAAACTATCGTGTTATATACATACAGGACATAGGTAATATACATATAGGATAGGTGTTTCACAAGCGGTGTTCATTATTAAAACAATTTAGAATGCTATATAACTTTATTTCAATTTTCAAAGGTAGATTTAAAAAAAATATTTATTAAAACGAACATTACAAACTTAATTGTTTTTGCTTATATACCAAGGTTATAGTTCCTAAATAGGGTTTAGCTAAGTTAGCTTCCCATATGGGTTATTTTCAAATTATCTAAAAATTGTATAGAGAAGAAGAACTGTTTTCGAAATACGAATATACATGCTTTTTATTTACGCTAAGTTACGATCAAATTTCAGCTACTTCGAGTATAAATGAACGATCAATTTGACATATTATTAATTTGTATGACTTTACAAATAATTTTATTTTTACTTATTTACTACAAATTGAGTTTAAAATCTTTAGCCATTCTATCTTTAACATTTGCACTGAGTATGGTTGGTTCATGCTCGCATATGAAGAACATGCGTCGCCAGCAGCCGATGTCGTTCAGTGGTCCAGAGTAGAACATAGAGCCGCATTTCTCGTTACCACCACCGTCCGGCTGCGACCAACCCCATCCGAACCCGCTGTCGTCTAGAGGAACCCCTAGAAATCACAAATAAATATGTACATTTTTTTTTACTTCTGTTTTTACATAAATATTTTTTTATAAAGACCTAGTTCAGAATTTGGCGTATGCATAGTAAAAACACTCCAAATTAATATACACCCAGCCATAGGTCTAATTAAACAGCGCCCTGTAGTTCCGGGATCAGAATAGAGCTACGGCATCCTCTGCCTGTCATAAGAGGCGACTGATTGGGGCTTCCGGGGTTGCGGGCGGCTAGATTGGGAGCTCGAACCGTTCGGTCAGGCGATCCCGGGAAGGACGGCGGTATGTGTGGTCGCATACTAACGTAAAGTCTAGACGGGGCGGTGGAACCACCCGCCCAAGCCAGTGCCACATTAGCCACATAGCAAGAGTAGCAAATAATAATAATTATTATTATTTATTTTCAGAAAACAAGTTCCATAGATTTGTGTTAGTAAATGCTACGGCACCCGCGACTAGAGATGCCCCTCTTCCTAACACCTACCTGCTATTTATATTTTACTATCTTTGCTATCCTAAAAATTTTAAACTGAAAGAATAGAATAGAATAGAACGTAGATATAGAAAGTGCCATCTCTAAATTTTCTTACATTAAATCCATAAAAGTTAACTAGTAACAGTTTTGTTTTATTTTATACCCTTACTTAAGGCAAACTATGGGCCTCTTCTCAGAATTTGCTACATGACCCGCGCTGGTCACATATACCACGACCTAATACTGCTTAGCTTACAGAAATGGCAACGCATTTGTGTGCGGCTATAGTCACAACAACCTTCTTCGACTCAATCGATCGACTCCTTATAAAATAAATATATTATAGAATGCTGTTTGTGGGATAACATAAGAAATACAACAAAATATATCCTGTTACAATTCTGTGGCATGTTGTTTGTTAATAATAATGACGTTAGTTAGGTATTAATTAATGTAGACTGATAATTATATAACAAACAGGATAAAATAATAGAAATGAAACCAAAACAAATTATTAATGATGACACATGAAACAGTAATGAAATGTACTTTGATATCTGTGGGTATGTTTACAACTTACTGCTATGTAAAATAAAGTATTTTTATACAAAACGGTAAAACCAATTGTAACGAGCAATGGGAGCTGTTTTGGTGGTCAGTTGTCGCTACTGGCGAGAGTGGTCCTATGTTACAACTGTACATGTATATCTTATTTGTTACAAATTTTAATCTTATTAAGTATATTAAGAAATTTCGACAGTAGAGTTTTATTCACGATTCCATCTTTTAGAATCTAAGATAGTTCTATCTTTGTAAACTTAGTGCCTTTTCTTAAAACAAATAATAATAATATGTAGAACGTCATTGAATCTGTTGAATTTTATTTTCCCCTCGCATCCGTCAGACATCAATCATAGAATGTTGACTGAAAGTTATACTAATTAAAATCCATACTTATATTATAAATTTAAAAGTGTGTTTGTTTGTTCATCTTTCACTCCGCCACATAGCTATTATATGATATGGTTTATATGCTGGGAGATAGTTAGAAGGGCGAAGAGCTACGTAAGCTACTTTTTACCGCGCTCTCGCATTCTCATGAAAATATCGATGTTTTGTTAGATACATATTTAGTAGTTCCAGACGTTGTTAATAGATGGCGTTAGTAAAATTTATTTGCAAGTTCTGAATCACGCTATGAAATGTTAATGTTAATTTCCTTTGACCGGGCGAAGCCGCGGGTAAGAGCTAGTAAATCGATATTTACTCATACACACCATTAATAGTCTGCCAAAGACCGTTTCTATCGTGAAATCCCAAATGCACTGCTCCGCGTAAAAAATTGCCTTGGACGTCGTCTTTGGGAGCTTCAGCAGTGATATTAATTAAATGTTGGTTTTCTAGCTCAGAATTGATAATGGCCAAGTATGACTGCTCAGCGCGGCATATTGCGTACGCTTCCGTCCATGTCTTCGGTGTCAAGTGAAATTTGTAACACCTCTGCAAATCCTTATTGTATTTGTACCCTAAAATGATATTTTGCGGTATTAATAAATAATTAAAACTTCAATCGTAATGTGATTAGCCTCTTTTTTATTTTTTTAATATTATTTTAGATTCAGGACCAGAATAGTAGTACGACCCTTTTAAAAAGTTGTAGGTCTTTTCAAAAGTATTGTACTACTAGCTGTCCCGACAAACGTTGTTTTGCCATATAAAAATTTAAAAAAATGTTAAGGGTGGACAACCCTTAAAGGGTATGAAAAATAGATGTTGGCCGATTCTCAGACCTACTGAATAAGCATATAAAATTTGGTAAAAATCGGTCAAGCCGTTTCGGAAGAGTATGGCAACAAAAACTGTGACACGAGAATTTTATATATTAGATACCTCTCCCCGATGCACAAAAAATTGTATATATTTTAAAGAACGTACCCATATAAGGCAAGTGACACTCATCATTCCACGATACGGTTTCCACAGTTTTCTTACAAATGGATCTGTATTTATTTATACAACTTTCATCTTTAATAGTTCCATCTTTCTGCATGACTACACAGCCTTCGTTTCCTTGAGCATTGTTAGGCTCATTATAAGCCCAGTTTTCGTAGACTTGTGTTATATTCTTTCCTGGGTACAAAAGTAAAATCGTCAATCAAAATTATATTTCATTTAAAGTAGATTATTTACATATTTCATTTTTTTATTAGCTTTTTATTAGCTTCACCTGTATGTTTGTTTGTATGTTTGTAACCGACTTCTTCTTCTTTGGGCGCGATTTTGACCCACTTTAAACGGCCAGATTTCGTTCAAACTTTGTAGATTTATTGAGGACCGATGACAATACACTAATTTGATAAAATTATTCCATTTTTTAATTTGACTAAAAAGTAGAAAATAAATAATAGTTTAAAAAAACTAAAAAACACGATTTTTATAGAAAACGGAACTAAAAATAGAAAATAAATTTAAATGAATTTAAATTAAGAAAATAGTGCTAAAAATTTCAATGAATATAAATTAATAATAGAGTGAATAAAAAAAATATTTAAAAAAAGCGTGGGGTGCATGGTGTCAATGGTTATAGATATTTTATTGACAGATATGAGTAGAGTGATTATCATTTCGATAATATCTTAAAAAGCACCCACGCTTTTTTTAAATAAAATATTTTTTTTAATTCACACTATTATTAATTATTCATTGAAATTTTTAACACTATTTTCTTAATTTAAATTCATTTAAATTTATTTTCTATTTTTTAGTTCGGTTTTCTATAAAAAGCGTGTTTTTTAGTTTTTTTAAACTATTATTTATTGTTACTAACATCGATATGTTAGTAACAAAAAATAAAAGACATGAGTATCTCGTTGACAAGTCCTACTATTACATTAATGATTTTATCAATGACATTGACTTAATCGATTACTCCTGTTATCTTCTCTGCTTTGAGTATAGACCATTGTTTAATAAGGAAATATTTTGAATAGTGCTGACATATAATTTTAATTTTATTTTATAATTATTAACTGGATCAAATAATTTCATTGCATTATTGTATCTATTGTCCAATTTTAAATCGTATTAATTTTATGTTAATTTTAATTAGAATCTATTTAATTGCATGTGACATATTTGCATACCCCAGAATTAATGTATCCCACATATATGTATCTCACCTTATCCTGCAATAAATGAATTGAATTGAACTGAAAAAAATGAAATATGTAAATAACCGCTTTGCAAGATGTTTTGCTTCTGATAAAAGAGTTTGAAGAAACTTCATGACAGCACACTTTGCATATAATAGTAAATGTACCTGTTATTAAGTTTTACAAAGTACACTTTTAAAGCATGTGCATCTATTTCATTATTTTATATAATACAAGTAACAAATGACCTTGCAGTCCGCCTGTTGTTAGAGGCCACTGGTCAAGAACATATGTAATCCATAATTAAATTAGGTCACATCAGGGTTGCCCATAGATGCTTTACTATCAATAAGGTCCAAGTTGGAAAGACGTGGATAAGTGTGACTCGGTTAATTAGAAATATAATAATATAGTGATAATCCCTCTGGAGTTACATGACGAAGAGCTTTACCAGTTACAGCGTTGATGAGTTCCGCCTAAAAGCCGAAAATCTAAAATTATCAGTGCTTCCCTACTACATGCATCATACATAAAAACTTTCCTTTTGAATCACTCTATCTATGAAAAAACTGGATTAAAACCCGTAGCGTAGTTTTAAAGATCTAAGTGTACATAGGGACAGACAGCGAGAAGCGACTTTGTTGTATACTATGTAGTGAAGCAGCATGTTTCTTACGTATACAATATCTAGTAATCTATATTATTATTATCAAAAACTTACCATCAACGGTTTTGGAATTTTGAAGAGACATGCCAACCCAAATCTTTTCAATATCAGGTTCACTCTCATTCCAGAAATCCAGTACAGCCATCGCTTCTTCTTCGTCTTTAGGGTAGAAAAGGGTAGTACCTTCCAATTCACACAAAGCTTGGGCTCCCTTCCACGTTTTCAAAATCATATTAATCTTGTAGAAACTTCTCATGTCTTTTTTGTAAGTATAGTCACTTCGGAAGTAATTATTCTCCGTTTGGCAATCTAAAAATTTGAATTATAAATATATCTTCATATGTGTTTGTAGCTTTTGAATCGGATTTTATAAATAAACTAGCTGTCCCGACAAACGTTTTGCCATAAAAAAAATAAAAAAAAAGTGTTAAGGGTGGACAACCCTTAAGGGGTATGAAAAATAGATGTTGGCCGATTCTCAGACCTACTGAATAAGCATATAAAATTTGGTAAAAATCGGTCAAGCCGCTTCGGAGGATTTTGGCAACAAAAACTGTGACACGAGAATTTTATACATTAGATTACAACTAATAATAAATAATTCATACAAACAAATTTACTAGCTTGAGTCTACGCAGGGATATACAGCTCCCTCTGGGTGTTCTATTGATTTTACAATGGTTAATGTTCCGAGGAAATTTATGACCTGGTGCCTACGTCACTTTTTTCCACCACACCACTCGCCGGAAGATGAAGTTCCATCCATATCAACTGCACCCGTGGCTTATGAAATAGGTCATCGTCAGGTTTCAGTATAGAAAAGCCTAAGGTACTTCAAACCTGTTTGGCACTAATTTCAGCTGTCCATCTATAGTAACTGCTTTCCATCAGGTTGACTGAACAACCGTCGGCTTCTAATTATAAAAGTGAACTTTCTATATCTCTTGTAAATAGTTTATAAGTACTTACAAATAAATCTGAACTTAATCTGTACCAGTAGGAGGAAAATAATATGTTTAGACCACATCGTTGCAGTAATTTAACTGTAACTATCCACGGATACGTCTGTTCTTGCGGCAAAATCTCGCACGACAATAATGATTCATCCCATATATTCTAAATCATCCCATCCCATACTATGTACATAATATGGTAAAATATATATAATATATATAATAGTTTATTATAGCTAGCTAATATCTGTGACTTCGCTTGCACAATTTTAAGTGTTATATTTATATGTTTCGGCTCACTTTTATATGAGGCGATCATCTTAGAACTCAGAAGTAGCAACGAATCTGTGATTGAAATTTGACTTCTTGCTCACTTAATTTATACAAAATTGTGAATTGGAACTCTGTCTATGAAATTGTTTTTTTTTATAACTTAAATTTGAAGGTAAGTCCTAATTCCGCTCTTCTTTAGTTATTTTTCGACGACTTGCGTGGTGCAGCGGTTACCATACCGGTTTGGCGCGCAATGGGTCGCGGGGTATTTTCTCGGCCAGACAGGCATCTGAATGGTGAGATTTAGATTCTTGTTCTGGGTCTGTGTATTTGTGTATTCATCTTGTGTGTGTCTACGGTACCCACGACAGAAGAAAATCCTACTGTGGGGCTATTAGTGTAAAAAGCGTTTGATTTTTTTTTTAATTTTTCATCGTTGTGTAGGAAGGTAGCAGGTAGTGGTCATGATTTTTTTTGTATTTGGAGGAAGTTTAAAACAATATTTTTTTTATTTTTCTTATGTAGTTCGGTAGGTAAGTAGTAGGTATGTTTTTTTGGAAGCAGTAAAACAACCATTAAGAGTTTATTCATGAATTTTATTACTTAAATCCACAAGGCAGTCCAAAAGTCCTCGTTCCTTCTTAGAAATATACATCCATCAGTGGAACGAAGTAGCTGATGTGATAATACCTGTGAAGACGGGCTTAAAAAGGGCATTATTTAATTTTATTGAAGTTATAAAAGGGAAAATCATGAGAGTTGATGCATGGATGTTTGATTTGTGTACGCAAAAACTACTGATCAGATTTGGATAAACTTTGGCATTTAGTACTTTATAATTATCAGTTAAGTTACTGACGCTTTATTAACATTTTCTATTGACATCAGGGAACCTTTTCGCTACACCCCAGGCGGCTAGACCGCCCATCGCAACGGCGCTGTCTTTGATGGGAGGCCTTATCACGCTTCTAAGATACGACGACGGCCCTACGCCCGCCAACTCAGGCCAGTGCTCATGGCGGCCTGAGATCATTGTTCCTCCGATTGACGCCTGATGCCTCAACTTCCTAGGAGCGCAAGGCGTGCATCGTGACCCTCCCTCTCCCTCACTTTTAATGCGTCCCATGCGCTCTCACTGCCGACCATAGCGTTGACTATCACGGCAACGAGAGCCTACCCTCCTCTATTTTAACCCTCTCAGGACACGGCGCTCCTCGACCCACGCCTCCCACTAGACTAAAGCGTGGTAAGCCGTGTCCTCGGGACATACCTCACAATGATGGCACCGGGCCGTGGCTTCTATGCCTATGCGACACAGGTACCCAAGGCGAAGGGGAAACGTAAGAGGTCTGAAGCGTCTCTCCAGCCACACCCTATCTAGATTAACACACGATACTTTTTACCATGTTAAATTAAACAAGTGAAGCCGCGTAACAAGGCTTACAATTTTTATCACTACATAATATAAAACTAAGTCGCCTCTCGCTGTCTGTCCCTATGTACGCTTAGATCTTAAAAACCACGCTACGGATTTTAATACTGTTTTTTTTAATAGATAGAGTGATTCAACAGGAAGGTTTCTATGTAATACATGCATAATATAGTGGAGGAACACTGATCATTTTAGATTTTGACTTTTAGGCGTAACGAAATTCGCCGGGTCAACTAGTATATAATAAAAACAAGTTGTAGATATATTAAATTTATTATACTTATGAAATAATCCTCGTCGACCACCATACTTCAACGTAGTGTGTAGTACCGATATCACCATTTCCACACAAATACTCGTATGTACGTCTGCTTGAAAGTTGACTCCTATGGGAACTTCCCTGAGGTTTTCTGGTTTATTTGTCAACAGGCACATGGTTTGTCCGTTGAACTGTGTTGCGCTTTAGAGCTTAATACATTCATAAATGTAGTAGTAAAACCCTTTTTAGGTAAGTTCTTCAGCTGTGGCATCACTTTCGATGAAATGTGATTCCGATGTTATGCAAATAATGTATGTCTGTAATAAAATATTATTTACAATTTGTTCAATAAAATTTAAATTTTACTTCGATTATTCAGAGAGTTATTACAGGTAAATCTCTTTTTAACCGACTTCCAAAAAGGAGGAGGTTATCAATTCGTCTGTATTTTTTTTTTTTTTTTTTTATATTTGTTACCTCATTTCTCCGGACTGGGTGAACCGATTTAGATGATTTTTTTTTTATTTGAAAGGTAGTGCGTGTCATAGGTTCCCATTTTTTTTTAGTATTTTTTTGACTAGGGCATCCATAAGAAAAACGCATAAGTCTTAAATTTGCATTTTCAATGTACGCGATAAATGTATGAATAACTCAATATCCCGCCAACCGATTTTGATGATTCTTTTTTTATTAGAAAGGATGTACTCCAGGGGTAGTCTGATAAGAGTTTGATAAGGTTCTAATCATAGGATCTTCAACTTTTTGGAGCAAAATAATAAAATTAGTGATAGTCGGCCGAACCTTAGCTGGAGAAGTCCAATTGAGTAAAATATAGAATAAAATTACTATGTAGGTATTTACTATGAAAAATTTGACCTTCAACTCTTCAATCCTGATGATGCAGGGGTACTGCTAGCCTGAACTATAAAGGTTGGTCGTTTGATGTTTGCGAATATATAATGAAATTGTTAAGCAAATTCATGGGACAAAAATTTGACCTTCAACTCCTCAACCCTGATGATGCAGGGGTACTTAAAGCCAAAACCATAGGAATAAGCCATTTGGTGCTTACGTATATGTTATAAGATTACTGAGCAAAAACATAAGATGAAAAATTTGACCTTCAACTCCTCAACCCTGATGATGGAGGGGTACTTCAATCCTAAACCATAGAAGTTGGCAATTTGGTGCTTACGGTTATGTAAAGAAAATACTAAGCAAAAATATAAAATCAAAAATTTGACCTTCAACTCCTCAACCCTGATGATGAAGGGGTACTTCAATCCTAAACCATAGGAGTTGGCAATTTGGTGCTTACGGTTATGTAAAAATAATACTAAGCAGAGGCACAAAATTAAAATTTTGACCTTCAACTCCTCGACCCTGATGATGAAGGGGTACTTCAATTCTAAACCATAGGAGTTGGCAATTTGGTGCTTACGGGTATGTAAAAATAATACCAAACAGAGGCACAAAATTAAAATTTTGACCTTCAACTCCTAAACCCTGATGATGCAGGGTACTGCAAGCCTGAGCCATAGAAGTTAGCCACCTGGTACTAACGTATATGTTATAAGATTACTAAGCAACAATATAAGATGAAAAATTTGACCTTCAACTCCTCAACCCTGATGATGGAGGGGTACTTCCAGAGGGGGCGCCCTGTTTGTATGAATTGTAAAAGTGTTTTATGTTTAATTTTTGTGAATATGTAGATGCACAAAGCAAACTTAGAGGCTTTATTTAAATACAAACATAAAAATATAGTCACTAAAAAGTGTAAAATAAAAACTTTTTAACAAAAAATATCTACCGACTTCCATGTCACAAAAAAGTAAAAAATAATTTAAATATATTTTGGTCTAGAACATACTCAGTACTTAGTACATAGTTCTGAAGTCGGTGCTCATATAGGACGTAGTTACCGTCGTCCAGCGAAATATGTCGAGCACCGACTTCAGGACTATGTACTAAGTACTGAGTATGTTCTAGACCAAAATATATTTAAATTATTTTTTACTTTTTTGTGACATGGAAGTCGGTAGATATTTTTTGTTAAAAAGTTTTTATTCTCGTCATTTTTTGCACCTCTTTCTTGAACGTCCCCGTTCAAGAAAAAGTTGCACGGTGCATTACCTCCATATTTAACGGGGCGAACTTTTACCTTCTTTTGTTAACCCATTTTAACTGGAACTTCGGTCATGGGACCGAAGCATGGGCTACGCTTAAAAGGGAATTAACATTAGCATTTGATAGCGTGATTCAGAACTTGCAAATGAATTTTACTAACGCCATCTATTGACAACGTCTGGAAGTACTAAATATCCAGCAACTAACAAGACATCCATATTCTCATTGAATTAAGAGAGCGCGGTAAAAAGTAGCCTACGTCACTCTCCATCCTCCTAACTATCTCCCAGCACATATACCATATTATATAATAGCTATGTGCCGACGTGAAAGAGGAACAAACAAACACACTTTCACATTTATAATATTAGTATGGATAGACCGCGTCTTCATTGGTTTCCATAGACCATATTCCTTAGATAAATAAAAGAAATACATTACATACGTACCTACCTCAGATCAGAAGAAATGAAGACTGCGAGGATCATCATCACCAATAAGCAAGGTTGAGTCAGTTTATGAGATATAACACTTTCCACGGCATTACTGTAACATACAGAAATCTCTCTACCATAATTCCATTAATTAAACAGTTTTTTTGATTCCATCCCCCCATCCGCAAGGCGAAGGACCAAACCCGAGATCGCCACCCAGGGCATGGCAAGCCGATACCCGCAAGGCATCCCTACGGGTATCGACATCCCAGAGCCAAATACCAACACCTAATCCAACCAAAATCCTTATAAAGGGAGATACTAGAAGCCAACAACAGATTCGTCGATTGTCATACGTCATACGACTATTGTCACCTTATAATACACATAATATGTAAATCAGTCCAGTTATGTCTTTCCGCCGAAAAGCAAAACTACTAAGAAATGCGAAATGATTGTAATATGATTGTGGCGTAAGTAGCGCCCTTGTCGAACAATACTTATTCTAACACCCTTCAAGTTGTACAAGAATTGTACGAAAGGTACTTGTTTTTTTTTTAGTACCGATAAATGATACCCACCTGAAAGACTTCGTGCATAGAAGTTCGGTAGTTCTATTGTAAGCGTCTACAATACGAGGATCAATTTCATGTTCGCATATAAAGAACATCCGATGAAAACAGCCAATGTCGTTATATTCACCGCTATAAAATATTGAACCACACTTCTCTATTTCACCGCCGTCGGGTTGGCTGTGTGCCCATCCGTTACCAAACCCGCTATAGTGAAGAGGAACTCCTAATAACAATAGTAATATTATGTGGCATATCCTGGAGAAGGGGACTAGTGGACTTGTTCAGTATTTCTGTCATTAACTCATTATTGGCCTACTGCTGGGCACGGGTCTTCTCTCAGAATGAGAGAGTTTAGGCCATAGTCCACTGCTGGCCAAGTGCGAATTGGTGGACTTCACACACCTTGGAGAACTTTTTTTTATTTTTATTGATAAGAACTCACGGGTGTGTAGGTTTCCTCACGATGTTGTCCTTCACCGAAAAGCGGTGATAATTAATTTCTAATACGCATATAAATCAGTGGTGAGTGCCTGGGTTAGAACCTCGAAACTCCCGATCGAGAGGGCAAGTTTCAACCATTAGGATATCACTGTTCTTGTTCCTGTTCAGTATTTCTAACTTACATAAAATACAATAAGAATAAAAGGGTTAAATCCAAAACCAGCTAACCAGGTTAAAATGTTAAATTAATTATAATAGAGTAGATCCATTGACTTCTCAGCAGCGGCAAAGTTTGAAATATAAAAGGACCTAAGTCCTCTTACTCCAAAACAAAATAATAAAATTAAGTGCAACCGTGTTACGTTTCAGGATGCAGAATAATTATAGACATATTTTTTTGACAAAACTTTCGGTAGGATCATAAACAAATTACCGCAGCTCGTCTGGTGAGAAGTTGTCTCTACCGCTGAACATCTGCAATCAACCCTATAATAAAATAAGATTAGTCTCGTTTAAAGTTGGCCATAGATATGTGAAAGCTAAGTTGAAATCCTTAAGATAAGAAACTGGCTCTTGTGCTTGTAATAAGTCATAGATATCTGCGTCGTGAGATATCATTATTTCCAAATTAGATTAATTAGAACAATTACATCATAATATATGTACTGTATTCTTTTTGTTAAAACATAATATAATTGAGTAAACCAACAATTCTCTGTAATTTTACAGATTTTTTTACCAATGTAGTTTGACCGGGGAAGTACCACAGCCACACCTACATATTTCTAGCGTGAAGCATTTCTTGCGCTTTGATGAAGGGGTGTAGTTGCCGGCACACTCTTACATAAGGCCATCATAGACCGCGGGAGTGGCAACGCATCAGTGATTGGGGTGCTTGATTTTAAGTATAATCATTATATTGACAACTGTCGATGAGAGGATAGTTATTAACCGCAGTAATATACACCCCAAACTTTTCACTCCGAATTGAATTATTCTGTTAATAACTTATACAACTTTATTATAGTTTTATTCTGAGGCGATTCATTATTATTGATTGTTCGATCTTCTACTACTGTAATATAAACTCTTATTTTCTAGTTTTTAGTTTGATTGGCAATAAAAACGTGTTTATTAGTTTTTGTCTCTGACAAACTCGTAGATTGGGCAATTAATTATTTATTTATATTTTTTCAGATAGAACCACTCAGCGGTCTCCTTATGATCGAACAACGAGAATTTATCCGCAAAAAAAATTATATCAAATGATTGCACTATCATCGGTCCTTGATACGTATGCAAAGTTCAAAATTGATCAAATCTCTAGAAGATTGATCTTAAAGATTCCTTTACATACATATATATGTCGGAGGAAGCTTAGAGTCGGGTTGATTGTTACTTGCATGTAAAACGTACAATTCTGTTTGTTTACATTTTAATTATTGTGAAAATTAATAACTTAATTTGTTATAGCCTCCTTTTGATTTAAAACCTTGTTAATGGAATAAAAAGTAATAAGTTTGTTATTTACGTAGCGACCAATCAGAGCAGAGCGGATGTCTCGAGTGGGGTCGAGGCGCCATCTTTTCTTGTAGAGCTAGATTAAGATCCGGCTGCAAAAATGTGTAGTTATCGTGTGCGTGCTGAAATCCACATTTTTACTCATATTTATGATTAGGAGAATAAAAATCTACCAGGTTGCCAATCAAAATGTTGCCGATAATATTTTTAATTAAATTATTATTATTTGATTTCTCGGGAAAAATTTCACTTATCAAATTTTTAAATAAAATATGGTTCACTTCACGGAAATAGGTATAAAGACTTTGAAAAATCGTAGTTGCCGTTGCGCACTTGGCCGCACCTCTTCGCAGTCAGGTTTAAACAGGTATGATTTCGATATATTTATTCGTCCATAACGAATGTTTATTTTTTATACATCAAAATAAAGCTATTTTTTTTCTCATTATTATGATATACGGCAACCTAATTAAATCTGGCCGCAAGTTAGGGTTACTGGCTGTTAAAGATGGTAAATATTGAAGGTGAGTGAGAGGAAGCTAGCGCGTAACATCACCAGTCTAACAAGGATAGAAATTGCCAGCTGTACGACGTTTTAAAGCTATTGCGCAATAAGGAATCACAAGATATTTTTTTTATTTTCCATACGCTTGAATGTTTAATTTATATTTAATAAATGATATAATTTTCTTTACATAAGTAACCTTAGCTTTATTTTGGTCAATGTTAAGTTTTTGTTGTATATAAAATTTGTAGTTTTGAAAAGATGACAATTCTTTTGGAGTATTTATTTCTTAGTCGTTCTTGCTATTGTTAGAACTGGTGATTGAGAACACTAGCATCTGACGTATGGGCAACAGCTTTAAAATGTCATACAGCTGGCAATTGCTATCTTTGTTCGACTGGTGATGTTACGCGCTAGCTTCCTCTCACTCACCCTTCAATATTTACCATCTTTAACAGCCAGTAACCCTAACTTGGGGCCAGATTTAATTAGGTTGCCGTATATCATAATAATGAGAAAAAAATTAGCTTTATTTTGATGTATAAAAAATAAACATTCGTTATGGACGAATAAATATATCGAAATCATACCTGTTTAAACCTGGCTGCGAAGAGGTGCGGCCAAGTGCGCAACGGCAACTACGATTTTTCAAAGTCTTTATACCTATTTCCGTGAAGTGAACCATATTTTATTTAAAAATTTGATAAGTGAAATTTTTCCCGCGAAATCAAATAATAATAATTTAATTAAAAATATTATCGGCCACATTTTGATTGGCAACCTGGTAGATTTTTATTCTCCTAATCATAAATATGAGTAGAAATGTGGATTTCAGCACGCACACGATAACTACACATATTTGCAGCCGGATCTTAATCTAAGCGGTTTATAGTTTTTGCGACATTTCTTTCATTGACTCTGGTAAGCGAAGGATCGAGTTGGATCCTTGGAGAGAATATATCTGGTGACAAAAGTGAGATCGGTACCTCGAACCCGCTGCTCGGTCGTAATTGTTGTAACCTTTGCGAATTGTTATCGAATTTATATTAAGTTAACAATTAGCGAAATTTTGTTTAAGGAATAAAACAGTGTAAAAACCGTGGTCATTGTGTTTTGTGCCTGCATTTTACCCTGATGACGCCCACTAGACCAGTAACCACTAATGACGATGTCGATGAGAATGAGGTTTCTCCGACATATACATACATAAATAGATACAACCCAAGCTAATAAAAGCGTGTTAGAAGGTGCGAAGGTTCCGGTTGTACATCTACAGTGGAACTATAAAGAGTTCTTCTACCTAACTAGGTAGGTGTAATAAATATTTTGAATTATCAATTAAATGTTTTGTCAAAATAAACATTATTCGCTTAGTAAAAATGAACATACCGTCAATGGTCTCCCAGTATCCGTCTTTGTTAAGATAACCTAAATGCACTGAACCTTTTAAAAATCCATTAATATATTTTTCTTTATTCGTGTCATCAGTAAGCTTTTTAAGATAAGCAGCTTCCATTTGTGAATTAATAATTGCCAAATATGACTGCTCACTTTTACAAACGCTGTACGCAGTTGTCCAATTCTCTGGCGTCAAATGAAATTTGTAACACCTCTGTAAATCTTTATTGTATGTATATCCTAAAAAAAATACAAGATTTAAATTTTCAAGGTAGAACGAATTTGGTTCAATCTGCGAAGTACCACCGACATACCTTTTTTTATAGTAGGCAATCCTCATGGATACCCAGCCGCCTGGGGTAGCAGCTGGTTTATGCCCGACTCTTACCGGCTAAACCCCCACTGTGTTTTGTCTCGGCACCGTAGCGCGGGAATACGGGTACGTTTTCGACTTTTCGCATTCATCCGCGAACCCGCCAGTGCCTGGCCACACCCGCAGCCCCTCCACGTGGAGCATGGAGCTCCCCTCCAACAGTTAGGCGCGCCAGAAAACACAAAGGCGCACCTTACCTTCAAAGCCCCATCCGCAGGGCGACGGTCCGACCCTGAGACCGCGACCCAGGGGCTGTGGGCATGGCAAGCTGATACCCGCAAGGCATTCCTACGTTCTGCCACAAACCACCACACGGCCGCAGAGGACGGGGAGGACGGCAACGACACACCATATCTCCTCTTCCTCTGCGGCCCCACCGCCAACGCATCTGACTTTGCGCCCACGTTCGGTCGCGGGAGACAGGGTGCACGGTAACGATACACGAACCCTCGTCGCTGCAGAGGCCAGAAATATCCGTCTTCCGCAGCTCCATCGGACGCATCCAGAGCGGGCCCATCCCAAGCCCATTTAGAGCTCTTGGCTTCACCGTGGTGGTCCAAGCCACGGTCATTACGCCCCCTCACCACGACAAGGTGGAGATCTCCTCGAGGGGGACCACCGACATACCTATTTCTAGCGTGAAGAAGTTCTTGATTTTCGATGAAAGGGCGTGGTTGCCGCATAACTTTCATAGATGCAACTATCTAAGTCCTCAAGAATAGCAACGCAACTGTGAGAATCGTCTCATAGAATTCCTGTTGTTAATCTCACAATAAATGCGTATTTTAAATGTTTAGATTTCAAACAGCAGTTGCAATGCCAATAATGCATTCTAATTTTGTATCAACATAGTATTCGTCGTCCTCAAAACATGCTTTCTACACTCATACACGCTTTCTACATTAATAGCCCCACAGTAGGATTTTCTCCTGTGTCGTGGGCACCATGGACACACACAAGACGAATACTCAAACACCCAGACCCAGAACAGGAATCTAACGTCATCATTCAGATACCTGTCTGTTTTGGTTCCCGGAAATCGAACCCGGACCCTTTGCGCGTCAGACCGGTATGATAACCGCTGCGCCACGCGGGTGATCGTAGAAGTAGGTAAATACCCTAAATATCGAGAAAATTACCTACGTCTCATCTGCATGATCCACTGTAGGTGTCCAACATTGGCAGACAAGCACTTTGATTACTGTTGACTGCGCGGTGTAGTTGTAGCCATTTTGAATTTAATACCGTAAGAGTAAAAAATATATATAAGCCTTGCTTGATTATCGTTCATTCTATTAGTGAAAACCGTATAAAATCCCATTTGTTTCGTAGTTTACCAGATGAAGGCAGCAGAAGATAGCCAACAGAGAGTAACTTTGTTATATACTATGTGAAAAACTTGTTAAACTTTTAAAACCCGATAGATATTGAAAGTGCGAGAATCATAATACTAACCTTTATAAGGCAAAGCACATTCAGTATCCCATTCGAAGGATTCCGGCGTTTTTTTGCAGAGGTAACCATAATTATTGCCGCAAAATTCATCTTTTAGAGTGCCGTCCCCTTGCATCACCACACAGCCTTCGTTTCCTTCGAAATTGTCAGGTTCATTCAACATCCAGTTTTCGTAAACTTCAGAAATATCCTTTCCTGTAAATATTTCATCATTGTTAATGATTTACTCATTTCACAAGGGTTGGGTTCGTAGTAGACATAGCAGCATCTTCTATGTGACATCAATACCCACTGCAATCGTTGTTGACAATGGGTACAAACCTCTATTAAGATGGCCTGCGTCTAGCAAGGTACCTAAAAAGCCTGATAGATGAATAGAAAACTGTAGTAAACTATGCATGCCTTGAGCGAACGATAACACTTAAATTAGTTTGATCACTGGAGTGTACATCACTTCTCTGCATCACTTGATCTTTAGTGATGCAGAGAACCCTGAAGGATGAGATGTTTTACGATATTAAGTAGATCAGAATGCCTGATATTATGGTATATGTCTACTCTATGTCGTTGACACCAGGGAGGCGCACTGAGTACTTCCGAAGGATTCCCCCTCGATATTAAAAAAAAGGTTGTACGAAACTTAACATTAACATGTGAATTTTTCTGTTATCGTGATATTGTAGATGAATCATAAATAAGATAAATAATGTAGCTTATCAAATTAAACCAAAAATTCGAATAAATAAGGTTCATGCTTGCAATAACATTTTAAATTTTAGATCAATTGGGTAAATATGTAGAAGTAGCCAAAATATCGTTGCAAAATTTCACCAGCACAAATTAACTTAGTAAATACATAAAAAAATTGTATTGCTTTTAAACTCCTGACAGCCGCTAGCCGAAAGAGTCTCAATATTGGTCTAAGTGGCAATGCGTTTCATGTTTTATCCTCAGGCGGATTAAGTACTCAAATTACGTATTCGTCGTTATGTGTGTGCAATATCCATGGTGCCCATGACACAGGAAAACATCCTAGTTTAGGGCTCTGAAAGATAAAATGTTATTATTATTGCAAAAATCCTACCATCAACAGTCTGATACAATTCTCTTATATTCCAATCAGCTACGCCAATCCATATCTTTCGAAGTCGCGGGTGCTTGTCGTTCAAGAGCGCTATGACAGCCATCGCTTCGTATTCATCTTCAGGGTAGAAAAGGGAAGCCCCATCTCTAATACAGTTCTTCCTGGCTTCCAACCACGTTTTGAACACCGTATTGATTTTTATAAAAATGTTCATGTCTTCTCTATAAATGAAGTCTTTTCTGTAGAATTTATTCCCGCATTGACCGCCTAAAATTTTATTGTCATTTGAATCGAGTTTTATTTAATTTAAAGATATGGTGTACATATGTTTATAGTGTACATTCTAAATGTCGCTTGAGGGCTGAGCTGGGTTTCAAAAAATATAACTCATAAATTGTGGTAACTGTTAATGAGGCAGACTGATTGTAATAAAACTAAATCTAAACTCAAAATACTATAAATATATTTCAATCCAATAAACTAAGACAGTAGTTCGGATGCAGTTATAATTAGAGATGATGAATATAACCATCAACCAATAAATTTAACTAATAATTTAAAACAACATGTTATTCGTTAAGCAATATTATTAATATTGCATTTGACGTTAGCCATATAAAATAGTCCTTCACCGCATTCAATTCTAAGTTCTATTACACTAAAAATACAGTACAATATTGATGTTTACGTAATAATTATTGTCTGTGATATTTTTTATTCTTTCAAACTAAACGATAATTTTAACAAGTGCTGAGATTGTGCTGAGCAAAAAAACAATCATGTACATAAAAACCATCTTTTAAATATGCTTAGCTCCATTTATTATCATTTATACAAAATATGTACTTATTTAACTGAAATAGCAGCAACTGTCTAAGTCATAATCCTGTTCAAATATGCAAGAAATATCATCTGTATCGTTACATCAATTAACAAAATTTTCAACTTCAACAAAACTCGTACTTTAATAAAAATATCAACTAATATTTTCAACCAATAAAAATATCGATAAAAATATTTATCAGTTAACAGTTAACTAATAAATATTTTCAATTATTATTGCCATCTCTAGTTATAATCGTACAGACAACGGACAAAAAATATATTTAAATATGTTCAACAGATACACCACTGATGTACCATTTTGCAATAAGTGCTGAAAAGACTAAGCAGATAAATCGTGGGCAAATAAATAATTTTAACTTAGGTAACTATGTAGGATTTTTATGCATCAAGATTTGAAGCGACAGATTATCTCATTGAATCAAGTTTAACTGCTTCTTTGGTAAAGCCATAGTAACGTCGTATTCTACTCTTTGTAAGGGTTGCTAAGTAATTTAGTGATCGAGATTATCTTTAACTTACATATGTAAATCCACGAAACATCCTCCAGAGTTTCTGAAGTGCGCCAAAAATGTATCTATGACATATTTTTCGATATCTAAATGTAATTTCTATATAATATTCTTGCACTTACAAATAAGCCTGGATTTGATCACAACCAGTAGCAGAGAAACCGTATATTTCGACCACATTTTAAATAACCCTAAGATTTAATAAACAAACGTATGCGCTCGTGGCTAAATGTCACACCACAATGATGATTCATCGCGTGTATTGTAGCTACCGTTGCTATTGGCAAATGATATTTTCATGTATTTACTAAATTGGGGCTACTACGCAATGCTTTTCGACTTCACGCGTCACGTTCACATAATTATATGTACTAGTCAGCCGTCGCATCGGTCGAAATTCGACCGTAATTTAACTCAAAAACTAAACTTCAATTTATCCAAAGTAGCACGAATATTTTTCAAATTTAATTAAATCGTACAAACTTTCAAGTTATTTTAAAAAGGTCTTAATTGTTGTGTTTATTTGAAGGAAGTAGAATTGCCGCATATTACTACTGTGACTACAGTACTACAGACTACAGTATTAAGTGCTGTTGCGTTTAGTTTTAAGTAAGGATCTTTTTAAAGGATTCCAACTTAACCCTCAGAGATCATTAAACACCTGTAGCTCACTTTTTATCTGATTAAAGTAGCAAACGAGCATGCAGATCACCAGATGGTAAGTGGCCCCTGCCGCCCATGGACATCTGTAAGCAACTCCATATAGAACATAGGTTCTGAACTCAATCACCGATACGTTACTACTCCCGAGATGGTCGCTTCATATAAAAGTATGCTTTTTTGTAGCTTTCTTTGTAACTGCATATACAAATAGATCCACGTATATTGTTATAAAATAGAAGTAGTAAATGATCATATCTCATGATCATGTCATATCATCATCAAATCTGACGGTTAGTGGTTACTACCGACTTGACTCCATGCATATCTACCAGTCGAATCACAAATAGTTCTACCACCTTGAATAATAACTACTCAGAAATGTCACTACTCTTTGCCTTTCTTTGGACATCGACTTGTCTCCTCAGACTGGTAAAATCCAAGAGTCACCAAACAGTTCCTGAATTCTTATGCATAATCTTTGGTTACTAGTATTCCAGCCAAAAGAGGGCCTAGATTTTGTAAATTGCCACAAATTTCCGTCAAAACGCAAGAAATGCTTCACCCTAAAAATAGATGTGGCGGTGGTACCTCCCCGGTCGAGCTATACCGGTTCTACCACCTGTCACTTAAAGCATCACTCCACTTCTGAGTGAAATAGGCAGTGACACTCTTACAATGGACCGAGACAGTAAGGTGAACTGCATGCTCATATAATAAAAAACTTTACAATAAATATTAAGCTCTTACTCTTGTAATAGTTGTGGTAATACTCTTCTATTGCTTGTTATCATTTTTTTATTTATCACAGCAAATTGTCTCATGGTATAAAACAAAGTCGCTTCTCGCTGTCTGTCCCTATATATGCTTAAATCTTTAAAACTATGCTATGGATTTTAATACGGTTTTTTAATGGATAGAGTGACTCAACAGGAAGGTTTTATGTATAACATCGTCGTGCGATGCGCGCTTGAATACAGACGGATTTAGTACGCATATCGCGTGGCATTAGCCACTGCCAACGAGTTCCTGGCATTCGTACAACATGCCATCGACACCATGGACGAGGTCAGCATCGTGCAGATCTACAAGTCCAATTTTAAGGAAGAGGAAATCAGCTCCGGCAAGAAGCTACTTTTCGAGAAGCTCGGGAAAATTAAGGAGATGCCCTCCCGAAGAAGAGGTGGAACTGAGAAGGGAGTTCAGGATGTCACCAACCTGTTGAAGGTGACCGACCCGGACGATGTGCCTGCATTTGTGGCAAAGGAGCTGCATAAGCTGCCCCCCGTTACATTCGACCACGTGGATGTTCCCGGGTTGTTAAAGGATATCGTTTTCCTCAAAACAAGCCTAGCCGAAGTGCAGTCTAAGTTGGAAACGTCACACAAGACCGTGGAAGATTTACCTGTCGAAGTAGTATTATTGCGCAACGCTGCTTCGGTATTTAGGTTACCCGACACCTCTAACGTAAACATGCGTCGCCGGGCTCAAAATGCATCAATTACCAGCATTGTCGTAGGCTGCGCAGCAAAATAGGGAAAAAATGATCCATTGTGAACCACTTCGCTAGGATCTGCTAAAACAGGGTACTGTGAAGACCCAGGTTGACGAGGAGGGTTTCGTCAGAGTGGAGAAAAAGAAGAAAAGGAAACCCTCGTGACAGAACCGGTGCGGCACCGCACCGACCGGCCCGAACCACATGCTGCAGCTCGCTGCCGGTGTACCGACGACACTGCTGTACGTGTCGCGTCTGCATTACTCTACAACGGTCGAGCAGATTGTACAGCTACGGATTGAAGGTTGAGCGGTTGGAGTCCCGCCGTAAAGTTAACTTCAACTCTTATGTGGTGGGAGTCCCAACGGAGCAGATGCCGACCTTCATGAAGGAAGAATTTTGCCCGAGAGGTGTTGTGTTTCGGCCATTCCGAGGCCGAAGTCGTTCATGCTTGCAAGTCATAAACATTATGGCAATAGGTGCAGAGAGAATACCAATTAAACAAAACTGTTAAAAATCCGGCAATGCTAAGTGACTTCGTTATATAATACAAAATAAATGACCATTTTCCACCTAGGTGTTATAATCCAGGACTAACATGACTTACTTAAAAATATATGCATACTATCATAAAAATTACCCAAAAAGTTAAATGATTTTTTATTACAACTTTCCGTTTTTCCGACATACGTATATAGATCCATGTGCTCCAAAAACGCTATCCTCTTTCTGACGCAGTCGGATAAATAGACTGATATGCTGCTATTATCAATAACGAAGTGGTCGCGTGATATCAGGAAAGTCAGGGTCTTCATTACTGTCCATTACTGTCCACACACACCTGTGCTTTTATTAAGTGCTACAATTTCCCTAAACAATAGAGCTCAGTTAGAGCATTTTTTATTTTTTTATTTCACTGAAGTAGCAAACGAGCATGCAGTCCACCTGATGGTAAGTGGTCACTGCCGCCCATGGACATCTGTAATCAACTTCATACGGAACATGGGTTCTATCTGAAGTCAATCACAGATGTCTTGCTACTCCCGAGGACTAAGATGGTCGCCTCATATAAAAGTGTACCGGCAACCACACCCTTCCATCGAAACGCAAGAAATGCTTCACGCTAGAAATAGGTGTGGCGGTGGTACCTCCCCGGTCGAACTACACTGGTTCTACCACCTGGTAAATATTATAATGGTAAATATTATATAAGGCATTTTATATAGGATTGGTTAGGTTAATATTATTTTTTATTAATTTTAAAATCTAAAGTCTATTCTTTATTTGGCGAAACGAAGTTCGCCGGGTCAGCTAGTATTGACGTTTGCACTTACGGCAAAATCTCACACGACATTCCATATATCCAAAATCATCTCATCATCCCATATAAAAAGTTTATCATATTATTTTATCTCGCCAAGTTTCAAGTACTTAGCTAATAAACTTAAAATATTTTTCTCGATTTTCCTGGGATACCACACCACCATCAGATTTTAATTAGTGACAAGGTAAAGCTAGTATACAGCTTTGATATCGGTCCTCAGTTGATGGAAGGCGTGCATACATTAAAATATACCAACCGAATTAATAACCTCCTCCTTTTTGAACTTGGTTGCAACTACTGTTCGGATTTGGATAAAATTTGACCGAAATAGTATTTTTGTGTCAAATTTATAACTAAAATTATCACAAAGGATTCTCTTTACCACAATAAACTAACTCAAACAAAGACAACCGCGTAGAAAGAGCAGTTTAAAATCAAATATTATATGAAATAAAACTAGGTCGTAGAAATATTAAATTTATTATACCCTGTCCATCGCCATACTTCGAATTAGGTAACAGTGACAGAATTGACAGTTTTCACCCATGAACGTGCTGCTTCGATTGATCGTATGAGAACTCGCCTGAGGTTTTTTATCCATTTTTCAACCCGTACATGATTTGAGTGGTAAGATGTGATTTTAACCATAAATCAAACATTTATTTATATTATATCTTCGTTCTTTAACTGTACCACCATGAAGTGTGAAATCTGATTCAGATGTTATTCAGAATATACATCGCTGTAATAAAAATAATACGTTATAATTTAAATAAAATGCATATCATAGGTAGATTATTGTGTCGTCAACCCATTATTGTCCCACTGCTGGGCACGGGTCTTCTTTCAGAACGAGAGTTTTTAGTCCTTAGTCCACCGCGCTGGCCACGTGCGAATTGGTGGACTTCACACACCTCCGAGAACTGTTTTTTTTTAAAGAACTCTCGGGTGTGTAGGTTTCCTCACGATGTTTTCCTTCACCGAAAAGCAGTGATAATTAATTTCTAATACGCACATAAATCAGTGCTGCGTGCTTAGGTTTGAACCTCGGACCTCCCGATCGAGAAGGCAAGTTTAAACCATTAGGCTATCACTGCTCTATGGTATGGTACTGGTAGATTATTAACAGGGATACTGGGATATAATTATAAATGCTCCTTTCTCGTCGTTATCTTTTGGTTGACCTCTTTCGTAAACGACAATTCGCACGCGGCCGCATATTTTATGGGGTGGTCAGTTACCCTCTTTTTTCAGACGGGTACCTAACGTTTTTCAGGCGAATGTGTGTAAATACGTTTGATTGTACATACGTATTACGTGACCACAACAATAGAATATACTTCGTATCGGGATGGGAAATCCCTAGTTCTAATGACGTTTCAACCGTCATGCGCCTAATTGTTTTGGTCGAGTAGTATGTATAATAATCAATGTGTGTATCCTGATACGAAATATATTCTATTACCATATACCAAGAGTATGTAGGTATGTAGGTATACCATTATTAAAACATACGCCACAGTCGTTCAATAGTCGTGTATTTATTAAAGCACTTTCATGTGTTTAATATATTTGCAGACATGGAATATTTTCTTTCTTTTTTTATTTGTGTATGAGACTGATGCCTGTTGCAGCACACTCTTAATTTTCGACTTGGGAGACAGGAATACTAAGCCTATGCATCTTCTCTTGTTAAAAAATGTATATTTTGAATGTAAGAGTCCTTTCTTCTCTACAAATAGTCTTTTTCACACCCATTTTGAGGTTTATTGACGAAAAATCAACTAATTTAATAATAACTTTAAGTATTCAACAATCACTTATAAAATTAACATTATAACGAAGTAACATTAAACACGTTCTGGCTAACGTAAACACCTAGACGATACACGACTGCAGGTCACTAGGGGATGCGCGGGGAAAGAAGCGAGGTGCGGGGTACGGAACCGCTTTTGTTTCATGCGCCTAATTGTTGTGGTCACGTAATATATAAGCCCAAACGGCTTGACAGACTTGAATGTTGTATCTTAGTTATGATATATCATTGGAATTGAGTCAGTAATGTGACACTCACTCATAATGTGACATAGGCTATATCATATCATTAAATTGGTACTTCGAACCTATGTTGTGCTATTTAGTTATGTTCTACGGACTGTGCTTTCGTTAGCATCCTTAGACAAATAAATAAAAAGAAATAAATAAAGAAATTTGCCATAAACGTACTTCAGAGTAGACGAAATAATTGCTGCAAGTATCACCATTGCAAAATAGCAAGCTTGAGTCAGTTCTCCAGATATAGCATATTTCTCGGTGTTTCTGTAACATAAGATAAAAATCAAAATCTAATAAGCCAATTTGCTTAAGATTCAATTCAATTGATTAAGTTCTAAATATATTTAAATAAAAAAAAAAGTTTTCAAGAATGTGTAAAATCTCACATAAGCAACGCGGTGGACCTAATTTTTTTTTCCGAGAAAGATTTTTGTCAAATGTCTAACGGTAATGGGTATCGATAAACTAGGATACATTTCAATAACAGATAACAAATACTCCTCATAAGAAATACGATTATCGCCTCATATATGAATCAGCCTGATTGAAATTGGAAAAAAATAATATTTTAAAAAGAAATTTAAAATAAGCCTTTATTTCAATGCACTGAAATGGAAAAAATAAATTTTGTAGTAGCCAAACCCATCATTTTGTTGCATGATACAATTTTATATAATATAAAAACTTGTTACGAGATAAGTTCAGGAAACCACAGATTGTTAACATTAAATTTTCTTCAGATCTAGGTCAGATCTGAACAAAATTTATGTGAACACTCGCGACAAGCTTTTATATGATAGAAAATTGAAATAGGTATACGAATGGCATTTATTTTATTTAGTACTAAAAGATGTTCCTCACCTGACAGACTTTGTGCATAGAAGCTCGGTAGTTATATTGTAAGCCTCTACAATACGAGAATCAATTTCATGTTCACATATAAAGAACATTCGATGAAAACAGCCAATATCGTTAAGTTCACCGCTATAAAAAATCGAACCACAGTTCTCTATTTCACCGCCGTCGGGCTGGTTGTATGCCCATCCGTTACCAAACCCGCTATAGTGAAGAGGAACTCCTAATAATAGATTAACGAATATAATAGTAAAATTAGAGCTCTCCTACAAAGCCGGCGATGCATTGGCGACTCCTCTGGTGTTGCAAATGTTCATAGGCGACGGTGACTGCTTTCCATCAGGTGGTCCGTCAGCTTTAATCTTAGGTCTTACTATAAAAATATATATATATATATATATATATATATGTGGCATATCCTGGAGACGAAGATTAGTCGGCTTGTCCAGTAGTTCTGACTGACTAAAATACTGAAAGTATAAATATGGTTAAGTTTAAAATATAAAGTGACATAAAGACGATTTAGGTCCTATTTAGGTCCTAAGAAGCAAAATAATAAAATAAAAAAGTCCAAACGTATCAGTATCACGTTTTAGGATACAGAAAAAATAAAGACATATGTTCCCGATAAAACCTTCGGTATGGGATAATAAGGAAAAATCGGCTGTCCCCCTGATGACCTGTCACTGCCGCCAGACATCTGCAATCAACCCTAGATAAGATTAGACTCGTTTAATGTTGGCCACAGATATGTCGCTACCCCTTGAAGCTAAGTTGGAATCCTTCAGATAAAAACCTACGTCTTATGCGTACTTGTAATTATTCCTAGATATGACATTATCACAACACGCGACAGCGTGTCGCAAGTTTTGTAAGGCAATACGCTACAGTGTTGTTTACTGGAAAAATTTGCCAGCCCTTGATTTGACATTTTGTCCCCCTAATAACTCGAAATCTATTTAAGGTGGATGTATTAAATTTGGTATATTTATTAAAACGCCGTAAGCAAATTAAAATCTCAAATTTCATAATTATAGCGCAGTACAAAAATCGGCATTTTTAACACTGACTGACATACATTTAGTCTCACACAAGGCATCATTTCCAAATTAATACATTATATTAACCTGTCGCAACAGTCGAAATTCAACCGTAATTCAAGCCAAAAAAACTTGATATTGTCCAAAGCACTAATATTTCCCAAACCTATATATTATTACATGAAACAATAACGGGTATTTTGGCAAAGATCTCTGACAATTTTGACGTTACGTGTTTTCATAATTAGACATTGAATGTTTTATTTCGTTTATTATAAATGTGTTTGTTTCAAATGCACGATACTGTGTGTAATGTGATTTAGTTGATTTTATGTATCTTTTATGCTTTAACAGTTGACCCGGCCAACTTCCTTCACCTAAAAGTCAAAAATCTAAAATTATCAGTGTTCCTTCACTATATTATGCATGTATTATACATAAAAATCTTCCTCATAAATAACTATATCTATTAAAAAAACTCCATTAAAATCCAAACCGTAGTTTTAGAGATCTAAGTACATACAGACAGACAACGCGAAGCGACTTTGTTTTATACTATGTAGTAATTTGGAGGAAATATTAGCATTTGTTACTCCGTATGTTATTGTATATGTTGTTATTGTATATAGTTTCTGCACATCAACTATAACCGGTTGAATTTAAATTATCGATTACATATTTGTAATCGCTTAGTAAAAATTAACATACCGTCAATTGTCTCCCAGTATCCGTTTTTGTTAAGAAAACCTAAATGCACTGCACCTCTTAAAAATCCAATAATATATTTCTCTTTATTCGTGTCATCAGTAATCTTTTTAAGATAATCAGCTTCCGTTTGTGAATTAATAATTGCCAAATATGACTGCTCACTTTTACAAACGCTGTATGCATCTGTCCAATTCTCTGGCGTCAAATGAAATTTGTAACATCTCTGCAAATCTTTATTGTATATATATCCTAAAAATAATACAACGTTTAAATTTGCAAGGTAGAACGACCAAACGACAACCACCACCACATCTATTTCTAGCGTGAAGAAGTTCTTCCATCGACACACCTATTTCTAGCGTGAAGAAGTTCTTGATTTTCAATATAATAGGGTGTGATTGCCGCCTCTCTTTCATAGATGCATCCATTTTAGTCCTCAAAAGTAGCAAAGCAACTGTGAAAATCTTTAGGTAGAATTCTGTTGTTGAGGTTCCTTACATATGTCCAAGGATTGCAATGACCACTTACCTAAAGGACTGTTTGCTTGTCTGCTACTTTAATCTTACAAAAATGCTAATTTTAGATGTTCATAGTTCCAACAGCAGTTGCAATGCCAATGTTATAGTTTAGTAACAATAAAATATACGTCTTCCTAAAAAGTAAGTAAAAACCCTAAATATCAAGTAAATTGCCTACGTCCCATCTGCATGATCCACTGTAGGTGCCCAAGATTGGCAGACAAGCACTTTGATTACAATTGATTGCACGGTGCAGTTAATTCATTTCGAATTCAATACCGTAAGAGTAAAAACATATAAAAACCTTACACGTTCATTCTATTAGTGAAAACCATATAAAATCCCGTTTGTTTCGTAGTTTACCAGATGAAGGCCGCAGAAGATAGGCAACAGAGAGTAACTTTGTTATATACTATGTGAAAAACTAGTTGAACTTATAAAAGCCAATAGACATTAAAAGTGTCAGAATCATCACACTAACCTTTATAAGGCAAAGCACATTCAGTATCCCATTCGAAGGATTCCGGGGTCTTTTTGCAGAGATAACCATAATTTTTGCCGCAAAATTCATCTTTTAGAGTGCCGTCCCCTTGCAATACCACACACCCTTCGTTTCCTTCAAAATCGTCAGGTTCATTGAACATCCAGTTTTCGTAAACTTCAGAAATATCCCTTCCTGTAAATATAACATTTTCCTGCATGACATCAACAGTCGTTAGTCGTTATTGACAATTGGCATAGACCTCTATTAAGGTGGATTGCGTCTAGTAAAGGACCTGAAAAGCTTCATAGATGGATGAAAGGCACTACGCAGATCTTACACTATGCAGGTCCTAAGCGAACGGTAATACTTCAAATAATTTGATTTTTCTGGATCTTCAATAATGTAGAGAGCTCTGAATCCTTACGATAGTTAGGTAGACCAGAATGCCTGATATTGTGGTATATATTTATGACATCATCACCCAGTTAGTTATTCATGCTGTAGTCTTATTCAATAGTTGGTAATTGTAACACATGTATTTCAAACCTTAGGTTATACAAAACTTAACATTAATATATGTAATTTACTATTCTCGACATTGTAAAAAAATATAAATAATATTAATTATGTATATACGAACAGTTTAAAAAATAAAACCAACAATTCCATTGATTTGCTGTGTAATTTAAGACCATAAATAAAGTTCCTACGTGCAATAGTATTTTAATTTCCGATCAGTTGGGTTAATATGTAGAAGAACCCAAAATTAAGGTTGCAATTTAACCTGCACAAAGTAACTTAGCAAACACAAAAAATGATTGTAAGACTCCTGAAACCCGAAAGAGTCTCAATATCAGTCTAAGTGGCAATGCGTTCCAGATTCAATCCTCGGGTGGATAGATATCTAAATGGCAAATTTAGATTTATGTTTCGTGTTTATGTATTTTTGTATGCGTCTTAATAGGTGTCCATGGTACCCGTTACACAGGAAATCAGTGTTGGGACTATAAACGTAGAAAACGATATCATTATTGCAAAAAATCCTACCATCAATAGTTTGATAAGAATCTCTTATATTCCAGTTAGCAACGCCAATCCAGATCTTTTGAAATCGCGGATGCTTGTCGTTCCAGAGCGCTATGACAGCCATCGCTTCGTATTCATCTTCAGGGTAGAAAAGGGTAGCCCCATCTCGAATACAGTTCTTCCTAGCTTCCGACCACGTTTTGAATACCGTATTGATTTTTAGGAAACTATCCATGTCCTCTTTATAAATGAAGTCTTTTCTGTAGAATTTATTCCCGCATTGGCCGTCTAAAATTTTATTAAAATTTGAATCGTGTTTTTTTTAAGTAGAGAGTTGTGTAGGTATATGTTCATTTGTTTATAGTACCTATATTCTAAATGTTTTTGAGGACTAAGCTGCGTTAAAAAATATATAACCTATAACTTTTATAACAATTGATAGAAGATGAATTTTAATAAAACGGGTACTAAATTTAAAATCATAATACCATAAATATATTCCAACTAATTAAACTAACTTCATAGCTCTAATAGTTTGGATTCAGTTATAACCACACAGACAACAAACAAAAAAGAAGAAGTAACAGTCTTCTACTCTCACTATCCATCCATCCATCAGCCTTTTGATGTCCACTGCTGAACATAGGCCTCCCCTAAATGGCGCCACTCCAACTGGTCCTGTGCCCTCTGAATCCAACGGCTTCCCGCTGTCTTCTTCAGGTCGTCGGTCCATCTGGTAGGGGGGCGATCTGTACTACTTTTGCCTAAACGTGGTCGTCACTCGAGGACCTTTCTTCCCCATCGGTTATCGGTTCTACGAGCGATGTGGCCAGCCCATTGCCACCTCAACCTGCTAATTTTGAGAGCTATGTCGGTAAGCTTTGTTTGTCTACGGATTTCATCGTTGCGAATCATGTCTCGTAGCGAAATTCCGAGCATAACCCTCTCCATATCACGCTGAGCGACCCTGAGCTTCCGAATGAGGCCTATAGTGAAGGACCACGTTTCGGCGCCGTAGGTCATCACTGGCAACTCACATTGCTCGAATAATTTCGACTTCAGGCACTGAGGAATTGTGGACGAGAAGATACTACATAATTTCCCGAACGCAGCCCAGCCGAGTTGGATTCTACGAGTGACCTCCCTCTCAAAGTTGGACTTACCCATCCGGATCGTTTGTCCCAGGTAAATGTACTCATCGACAACTTCGAGAGGAGTGCCATCAACAACTATCGGTACGGGTGTGACATGGACATTAAACATGATTTTCGTCTTGTCCATGTTCATCTTAAGACCCACCCGTTGTGAGGCAGTGTTGAGGCCGCCTAGTATTGTGCTGAGGTCCGTCAGCGAATCTGCCAAGATGACTATATCATCGGCAAATCGAAGGTGCGTGACATGTTCGCCGGCTTGTTCGGGAGGCTGGAAGTCATCTGGCCTCTTACTCTCAGCCTCTTACTCTCCCTTACTCTCTCTCATTTTACTTTCAGTATACACAAATATATTTTACAGATATACCAGACAACCATTGGTCAATGTTTGCTACACACACTTAGTAGATAAACATAAGGGTGCTTAGGAAGTCTGAATCCATCAATTAGCTTATTCATTATCACGATTATTAGTAAAAAATTATACGGTACTACGTATCCAGATTTCTTTCGTTAAGCTCGTCTGTTTGTATGGTAAAGCCTTAATTATGTCGTATGCTGCCCATTCTAAGGATGACTAACTAATTTAGTTAGCGAGATAATCGTTTACTTACATAAAAGCACGAATTATCCTCCAGAATTTCTGAAGAGCGCTAAAAATGTATCTTTAACAAATTTTCCGATACCTAAATGTAATTTCTATATAATTTCTTGCACTTACAAATAAGTCTGGATTTGATCACAACCAGTAACAAGGAAACTGTATATTTCGACCACATTTTATATAACCTTAGGTTTAAATAAGTAAACGTATGCGCTCGTGGCTAAATATCACACCATAATGATTATTCTTCCTAGTATTTTAGCTTCCGTTGGTATTGATATTTTTAGATGTGATATTTTCCCTTACAAATGATATTTTCATGTATTATTTACTATATTGTGGCTGCTATGCAATGCCTTTTGACTTCACTCGTCACATTTACATAATAATATATGTACTGTAAATTTAAATAGGTCTTTTTGTTATTGGTTTTATTTAAAGAAAGTAAAACCACCGCCTACAGTCACAGTACAAATATGGAACAGTATGGAAACTAAGCCTTGTTTATGAAATAGTACTTACTCTCTATTAAGCGATAGGGTTGTCTCTATATTAAAACAATATAGAGTAATAATGTTATTAACAGGTACTTTTAACAGGTATTTAAGAATTTATTGTCATGTAGTCATCAATCAATCGAATTGTAATATCTACTAAGTTTACAAATAATATAAGTAGATAATCTCACAGCTTCGCATTTTAATCCCAGCATGACAATAATTATTATCATACTTAGTTTTAATACGGAAATCAGTTGAATACTTGTAGATGTTTGCAAATGCGTGTGATATCTAATGATTAAAAAACCATTACATAAAAATGTTTTATTCTTCATAAATTGCAAATTATTCATTGAAAAATACATTCTTCTGCGACGACACGTTCGGAGTTCTTTATTATTAAATTTTATACTGTAAAAATTTAAACCGTGGAAACAAATAGCAACATAACCACTCGTCTTGATGCGACACTCTCTACTGAAGCAGCGCGAAAACCCCTTAGCGGCATCGTCAATACGTATGTAATTATGAATATATGAGTGTGCCGTTTTCGAACGCTTGGCAGGTTTCATACTGTTCCTAATCTATGTCTACTGTGCTACAGTATTAAGTGCTACTGCGTTTTTTCAAAAGGGGTTAATACTTATATTATATGCTATAATAATATATGAATTAACTGCGACAATTTCATCGTCATAATATAATATGTTTTACAAAATTACCGTGCTTAATATTAAAACGAAGATTCTTTCAACACAAACTAGAACACATTTGTAAAATGGCTAAGGCTAGCATTTTTTGCGGAACAAATATATTTCATATTTCATTTAGAAGGTCATTTTTTACCCGACTGTCTCAGAAGAGAGTGCTTTTCAAGCGCATGTATTTATGTAGTATATACACATATATTGTATATATATGTCCATTTCTTTGACACGCGCTGCAGTCCAGACGACTTGACGAATGTATCTTAATATGACATATCATTGGAATCGACTCAGGTGTGAAAGTGACATAGGCTATATAATTTTTAAATATGGCGCCTGCGGTCAGAGAAGGGGGAAGAGAGGCGATTTTAATTATAATATTAATATGAGTATCAAAAGAAAGTTAAGAAAAATTATAATAAAAATATCAAATAATACCTAGTTAATAGACCATTACAAAAATAAATATATTATAACACTTTTATTAAAATTATAATTTTAATTTAAATTTAAATATTATTAAAAATAAAATACCCGACAGCAAATTTTAGTTTAAACAATCGTTTTTTTTAATTTTCGTAGCAACATATAGATATTAAACTGAAGTTGCGGAGGAACATGCAGTCCACTTGATGGTATGTGGGTCGTGCCGCTCATGGATGTCCATGAACGACAGCAAATAGAACGGGTTCTATCTGAAATCAATTAAAAATGCGATGCTACTCCCGAGGATTAAGATGATCGCCTGATAAGTCTGTGAGCCGGTAACCACACGCTGCCACTGACACGCAAGAATGCTTCTCACCAGAAGATATTACTGTAACAAAGATATTCTTGAGATAAGCGTACCGTATTTTAGATCTCTGCAGAATTTTGTAGGAAAAATTACAATAGAATATAACAAAGGAGAGGAGTTCGATTTTTGTTTGTGTGTTTGTTTGAATGAACTAATCTTTGGAAGTAGGGTAAGCATTTAATAAATCTTCTTGAATGTGACAGGACGAAGGATGTTTTTGTGTTAAAAACCAATAAATATTGCAATGATTTCGCGCTACTAAGATATTATTCTAACTAAACTTATAACCTATTAAATGTTAATTGATATTCATGGACGGGTAGAGTGGGAGCTCGAACTGTTCGGTCAGGCGACTCCGCGAAGGATCACGGTTTTGTGGTCGCAGACGGTAGTAAAGACCAGACGAAGCGATGGGCCCAGCCGCTCACCTGGGAGAAGCCCGATGGGACAACGCGTTCAGAGGACTCCGGTTGCGTTCGTTTGGAGATCCCGCACTCCTCTTTGCAGCGCCGAGGACATCCACCGAGGAGTTTTAGTGCAGTAAAAGTCCCACATAACCCTGCGTCGTTCGCACGACAACCTTTTGAACCTCTTTGGCCTACATTAACGATACATTACAATGGCCGCCATCTTAGCTGTGGTGTACATAATAGTTGTTTAGAGATTTTGTGATATGTTTTCAAGCGGTTTTTGAAGATAATTCTCGTAAAGCGTAATTGTTTTACACATGCATGGATGATGTTATAATAACAGAATAATACATATATTAATAAGGCTGCTATGGTACAAACATACATATATGCATGAAAACCAAAATAAAAATGTACCCGAATATTTTTAGGGCATTAAACTTTTCATGGCGTCACTAAATACCATCATGTTTATGCTACGTGAAACTCTAATGGTTGCAGAGCGCAAAGAATATTCACTAATGTCGCGGGGCGTGCGTGCCGTGCGCCCCACGTGCGTGTCGTGAGTGCGCAGGCGCGTCCGTCGGCTAAAGCGAGTCCTCACCGACGGCTCTTACCGCGACGGAGGGGGGGGCGGGCGTGATGTTGTAACGGACGGACTTTCGCTCGTCCGGCGCCGGAAGCCCGCTCGTGTGTGTACTTCGCGTCGGGGAGTTGCGCCGTTCTCTTCCTGCGTCGATGTAGAGGGTGCGGGGGGTAGGTGCGGGGGGAGACGTTTTTAAAAGAAACAAGAATGACGTTTTTTGTCTAAGCCTTAATGGACCAGCCAAAGCCTAGCCCTAATCCCCCTTGCCTAGCCCTAATATTCTTCGCTCTTCTTTCGCGGAGAATCTTCTTTCTTCCTGCTGCAGAAGGTCCTTCCGTCCTGCAGAGTTTCCAGTCTTCAGTGTCTTGAGTCTTCTTTCTTCTTCAGAGTCTTTTTTCTTCTTTTTCTTCTTCGTATTGCTTCTCTCTGGAGGCCATGTTCGCAGCTAAAAACCCGCCTGGTCCGCTGCCCTTCGGCATTACCTTAAAGAGAGCCGCATGGCTCTAAGCCCATATTGCCTAACATTTCGACCTAATTTTCACTTTGGCTGACCCATGTCCGGTTAAATCTTTATTTCTTCCCAAAATCTTACATACATGTGTCATACATCGTTACATTCGTCTTAAAAAGATCTATAAAGCCATACAATTCTTATTCTTATATCTAGAAGGACAAAAAAGTTATTCATAAAAAACATCGTAAAAACATAGCAATTTTGTCTTATCCTATACTTATTTTCCTTAATAACTCCTAAGCTCTAAACCTTATCCTTATCTATTGTACATAAAAATGTAGAGGAATTCTTAACCTATCGATCTACACTAATTATAACAATACAACTTAATTAGAACTATCAAAAATTATAACAAACATATGATTTACATAATACTTCCATACAATTTTCTTAAACCTATTCTCTATCTCTATTTACATCTTGCATCTCTTTCATATCGTGTTATAATCATAGCTTGAGTCTGTTGTGATTCTATCGTAATGAACACTTCAAAAACATTTCTCTTAACTAAATTCGTAACGTATTTCTTAAGACTTATTCATAATACAATTATCTTATTCTTATCATACATAAAGGAACTTAATCTAATTAGATGAGTCGCCGACATCCTCCCCCTGGTGCGTAGCACCAACTCCTGACCCGGCGACTCCGTGCTGCTGGCCCGATGCGATGACTGCCTCCCCGCAGTCTGGCTCGCTGTCCGCCGACCCGCTGCTCGGCTCGACGGCTGCTCGCTCCTCGTCGCGTTGCGCCGGAACCAGTAGCACCACCTTGGAGCTGGGACGTTTCAGGATGCCCCCTGCCGTGCGCACCTCCAGTACTCTGGTGCGCCCGTTGGGTCCAGGATAGGTTCGGACCACCTCACCCCTTGGCCAGACTCCTCGCGGCAGCGTGGCGTCCACTATGAGGACCGTATCCCCACACTGCAGGTCTCTTTTGGCAGCTCTTGCGTCGACTCTTCTCGGGATCAGAGTTGGAAGGTACTCTTTCACCCATCTGCTCCAGAAGTGGTCGGCTAGTCGCTGCGCCGTCTTCCATGTCCGCTGGCCGGTGAGATCTTCGTCGGTGAATATTCCCAATCTTGTGCCGCAGGATCTCCCAATGAGGAAATGATTGGGAGTAAGGGCCCCTTCTTCCATGTCTTCGTCGGCTTCGATGAGAGGTCTTGAATTTACCAGGGCTCTGCTTCCAACAGCAGAGTGTGCAGGACTTCTTCTTTGGGGTGTCGCTCCTTGAGGGTGACTGCCAGGGCCGTTTTGACTGACCGGACCAGGCGTTCCCACGCACCCCCCATGTTCGGAGCCCCAGGTGGTATGAACTTCCACCTGATGCTCATCTTCTCCGCCGTGGTGACCATCTCTTCCTTGTTGAGGTCGGCGAGGGCTTCTTGCAACTCCTTGTTGGCCCCCACGAAGTTGGTGCCGTTGTCGCTGAAGATCGTCTTCGGCATCCCTCTTCTCGCCGCCATCCTTCTGAGCGCTAGGATCATGGAGTCCGTTGACAGTGATGCTGCTACTTCTACGTGGACCGCCCTTGTCGTGAGGCACGTGAATAAAGCGCCCCACCTCTTCTCATGGCGCCTGCCGACTGTGACGCTCATGGGCCCGAAGTAGTCCACCGCGGTGCATGTGAACGGCGGCTCTCCATGTTGCAGCCGTTCCAGCGGGAGGTTTCCCACCGGCTGAAGCTGCGGCGTCCCTCGGTACACTCTGCACCACTGACACCGATGAACCGTCGACTTCACCGCAGATCGTAGTCCCAGGATCCAGAAGCGCTGCCTTAACTCGTTGATCACCGTCGCGTGGTTACCGTGGTTGAACTTCTCGTGGTAATACGCGATGAGCAGCCTGGTGACGTGATGCTTGCTATTCAGCACCACGGGTCTCTTATCTTGCCGAGTGTGTACAGCTGCGTCGATTCTTCCTCGGAGACGTAGTATGCCATCTTCCATAACGACGTCCAACTTCTTTAACTTGCTATTCTTCTCGAATGGCCTTTCCTTCTTGACGCAGCGTACTTCTTCTTGGAAGCTCTCTTCTTGGCTTCTCCGTATGAGGATTCTTTCGGCTTCTCTTATATGTCCGGGTTCGAGGGGAATGAATCTTCTTTCTTGGGTTTCTTTGTTCACGGGCTTCGTCTTCATCTTGTTCTTCTTCTTGATCCTTCTCCATGTAGGATCTTGACGCTCGGACTTGCGGGACACGTTGACCACTTGCTTCCTTTTTCGGCACAGGTCGATGAACTGCAACACCCTTGCGGTCGCCCTCACCAGTCGAGTCCACTTGGAGAACTTGACCGGGTTTGGAGTTGGATGCCGGTCGACGGGCTTCGTTGCCCCCACAGTCGCTCGTTCCTTCTCCTCTCCCGTGGGCTCCGCCTTGAAGGTGCGCGGCTGCGGCCAATCTTCCTCGTCGAGTGCCAGGAACGCAGGTCCGTTGAACCACCGGTGTCCGCTCTCGAAGTCCTTGGGCACGCCCCTCGTTGCGTCGTCAGCTGGGTTCTGGGCCGTTGGCACCCAGCGCCACTCTTGCGGCTTCGTCGTGTCCTCGATCTCTGCCAACCTGTGTGCAACAAAAGGCTTGAAAGTTCTTGGGTCTGACTTGATCCAGGATAGTACCGTGCTGGAGTCGCTCCAATATGTCTTCCTTGTGATGGCGATGTCCAGCTCCTCTTCAATCGATCGCGCCATCCTGGATCCCAGCAACGCAGCTTGCAGCTCCAATCTTGGGATGGACACCGGCTTCAATGGTGTGACCCTCGCCTTTCCTGCTAGGAGCACCACCCGATGACCACCTTCCTCGTTGCGTTGCCTCAAGTAGATCGCGCAGGCATATGCTTCTTCACTCGCGTCGACGAACACGTGAAGCTCCCCCTCGGTGTTGGACTGCGCGACGCACCTTGGCACCCGAAGATCTTTCAGCAACTGCAGGTCGTCCAAGTAGTCTTCCCAAATCTTGTTGTCCTCAGCCGTGATGTGGTCGTCCCATCCGACACCGCTCCTCCAGATGCTTTGGATAAGCTTCTTCCCTTGGATGAGCACCGGCGTTGCTAGCCCCAGTGGGTCGAATGTTGACATCACGGCGCTTGTGACTTCTCTCTTGGTGGGAATCCTCTTCCTCTCGACGACCTCTTCTTCCACGTTGCGAAGACACGTCCTGAACCCTATCTTGTCGCCCCCGGTGAACCACCTTAGACCCAATGTCTTTTCTTCTTTAGTTCCTAATTCAATCTCTTCGTTGTTCCCCTCTGGAGTGAGCTTCCTTAATACTTCTTCATGATTTGATGCCCAACCCCTTAACTCGAACCCGGCCTTCCTATGGATCAGATCCACTTCGCTGGCTATCTTGACCGCTTCTTCTTCCGTCCCGAAGCTGTGCAGGTAATCGTCCATGTAGTGATTGCGTTCAATCGCTCTTGCTGCTTCGGGGTATTCTTCCTTATGTTCGGTCGCATTTTTATTCTTCACGAAGATAGCAGCACTCGGAGAACACGCGGCGCCGAAGATCACTGAAGTCATCCTATATTCCTTCGGCGTCCCACTCCGCTGGCTTCCTCTCCATAGAAACCGAAGACTGTCTCGATCCTCTTCCCTTATCTTCACTTGAAGAAACATTTCTTTGATGTCAGCCACCACAGCAATAGGGTTCTGACGGAACCGCAGTAGTACTCCAAATAACGACTGCAGCAGATCTGGTCCCGGCAGCAGCTCGTCGTTGAGGCTCCTTCCTTGATACCTCGCGGCAGCATCGAACACCAATCTTATCTTCTTTTTGGTAGGGTGCGTGACGGCGAAGTGAGGCAGGTACCATTTCTTCTCCGATGTGGACTCATGTTGAACTTCCTCGGCGTATCCACTGTTGAGAAGATTCTTCACTTGACATTCATATTCCTGCTTCAGTGCCGCATCCCTATCCAACTTCTTCTCAATATTCTTCAATCGGTTTTCGGCTTGTCCATAATTGTCCGGCATTCTTCCATTTTCATTCTTCCATATTAAGCCGGTCTCGAAGCGCCCATTGTCCAACCTCTTCGTAGTCTTCTCCAATATTGCCAGAGCCCTTTCTTCAATGTCCGTGGTCGGTCGACGCGGCTGAATCCCCAACGACTCCACGGCGAAGTGATCCTTGATGACCCGTTCCAATTCTTCTTCTTTTGAAGTTACATGTGCGCAGGTTGCGAAGTTCACAGGCCTCGATGCTGCTCCATCGGACCCATGTAGCACCCACCCTAGGTAGGTCAGCGATGCTACGGGTTGACCCCGCTTCCCCTTGCGCGTGGCTCTGGACACGATGAGCTCCCAGTTGTCTTGTCCAATCAGTAGCTTGGGTGACTCCTCTTCGTAGTACAACTGGTCAGCCATCGACTTGAGGTGAGCGCATTCTTCAATCCTCTTCTTGTCCAGCCTCTGAGGCGTCAGGCATATGTCATCTATCGTACGCGCCCCAGAGATGGTCCTCTTCTTTGCCTGGTGCATCCCTTTAATCTTCATATTCAATTTCATGGAGTCTTCCTTGGTGATGGTTCTTCCTCCAACGGTTTCTAGGGTGAGCGCCTCCATGGGTCCCTTGAGTCCAATTCGCCGCGCGACCGCCGCGTCGAGCAGCGTGACCGTCGAACCCTCGTCCAGCAGCGCCAGCACCTTGGCAGCCCCCCTTGGCCCGTACAATTCCACTGGAACCATCTTCAAATACGCCCTTCCTGTCCTTGCCGCATTCACCGGGAGCATCACGTTGTTTGCAACTTCTTTCTTCTCTTCGCGCTTCGGGCTGGGCCCCCGTTGCTCGTGAAGCACGAAGTGGTGCCACCGGTTGCACACCTTGCAGGGAGGACGCCGACATGTCTCCTTCTGATGCCGCCCTTGCAGACACCTGTAACACATCCGTGACTTCTTAGCGACGTCCCACCTTTCTCTTACCGGTAGTTGCAAAAACTTGCGGCACTCTTGGAGGTGATGCTCGTTCTGGCAATGTGGACAGGAGGTCTTCCTTTCTTCTTCGACCCGATCAGACGTGGTGTGTGCGAATTGACGCCGGGGAGGCTGCCTCTGGTGCACAGTCTCCTGCGTCGCGTAGGGTCCACACCGGTCCGCTTCCCTGTTGAGAAACTTCATCATTAGCACCAGGTCTGGATCTTCATCTTCCTTGTCGGCGGCATAGTCGTACCACCGGTAGCGCAGCACCGCCGGCATCTTGTCCACGATGGTCTTCACCATCTCCGGCGAGTGTAGGTACTGCGGTCTTCGAAGCCCCCGAATTGTCGCGACAGTGTTGTTCACCCGGCTGGCAAACACGCAGACGTCGCGCGCACCTTCCGTGATGCGTGGCAGGTTCTTCACCTTCTCCAACTCCATCAGGATCAGGGCTTCTGGTCTCCCGAACCTCCGACGAAGGGCTTCCAATACTTCTTCCGGTGGGCACTCCGAATACAGGAGACTCTTCACCGCCTCCCGTGCCGCACCCTTGATGGACCGCCGCAGCCGCGCCATGTTGAGAGCATCTGTAAACATAGGCGCAGTATCTTCATATACCGTCCTGAAGGCGATCCACTCTTCGCTCCTCCCGTCGAAGTCCGGCAACTCGTGCACATAGCTCGGCGCACTCCTTGGCGCCGCGCTGATTGCCTTGATGATGGCCTCCGCTAAATCCTTGGTCCCGTTCGTTGAAGGTTCCTCTTGATCCTCTGGCTTGACGGCGGCAATTGGAGGTTGGATGGCGCGCCCCTCCTTGGACGTGCCTTGTTGGTGCCCCTCCTTGGGCACCTCCCCCCGACGTACCTCTTCGGACATCCGACCGACCGTCGACTGCACCCATGTCTGGACGTTGGCGTCCCATGCAGGATTCTCTTCTTCAACTTCGGACTCTTCATCTTCCACCTGGGCCAACTCCCATTGGGCCCGGGCGAGTTCCGCTGCTGCTTTCGCTTCGTCTAATTGTCGGCGCGCCAATTCCAGCTTGGCTTCTCGTTCCCGACGTCCCGTAGACACGACGGAGCGAGTCTTCTTCTTTGCTGCAGGTGCTGCCGTTGCAGCAGCTGGAGCAGCAGGAGCAGCAACTTCCGTCTCTGTAGTGACTCTTGACTCGTACGTAGTTAGCGTTCCCTCTGTAGTTGTGCCCGAGGTTCCCGACGTTCCCGAAGAGTCAGTTGTCCCTTGTGCCTCTTCTTCAGCACGGGGCGCAGTCGACTGGTTCGGCGGCGAGGTACCCCTCTGGCTCCTGGTGACAGGCATGACGACGTCAGTAACCCGATGTCTCGACGAAATACACGTAGATCCGGCTCGAAGGACCAGCAGATGTCGCGGGGCGTGCGTGCCGTGCGCCCCACGTGCGTGTCGTGAGTGCGCAGGCGCGTCCGTCGGCTAAAGCGAGTCCTCACCGACGGCTCTTACCGCGACGGAGGGGGGGGCGGGCGTGATGTTGTAACGGACGGACTTTCGCTCGTCCGGCGCCGGAAGCCCGCTCGTGTGTGTACTTCGCGTCGGGGAGTTGCGCCGTTCTCTTCCTGCGTCGATGTAGAGGGTGCGGGGGGTAGGTGCGGGGGGAGACGTTTTTAAAAGAAACAAGAATGACGTTTTTTGTCTAAGCCTTAATGGACCAGCCAAAGCCTAGCCCTAATCCCCCTTGCCTAGCCCTAATATTCTTCGCTCTTCTTTCGCGGAGAATCTTCTTTCTTCCTGCTGCAGAAGGTCCTTCCGTCCTGCAGAGTTTCCAGTCTTCAGTGTCTTGAGTCTTCTTTCTTCTTCAGAGTCTTCTTTCTTCTTTTTCTTCTTCGTATTGCTTCTCTCTGGAGGCCATGTTCGCTTTTTTTTTTGACTTTGACAGTCGTCCTATGCCGCGGCGTGATGTCGCCGCATGGCGTAAGGTCTGCGGACCTCGAGGATCCCCTCCTTGCCCGGGCAATTCCCTCAGTGGATTCACTGTCCACCGGTGTTGTTTACTGCCGTGGGGCAGTGTTGCAGCCTTTGGCCTTCAGTGACCGCGCTGTGCTGCTACGCAGATTTAGTCCTCCTGGTGGTCGGAGGACACCTGACTCTCGAGTTCCCGAGGGAGCGGTCGCCCGTCGGGGGGTCGAGCGTGAAGAGGCGCGAAACCTCGTAGATGGGCATGTGGCCCGTTGTCAGCGCGTTCGTACATACGACGCGCCAACCGGGCCACAAACCTGTCCAAGGTTTGCACCTTAAGGTCGCGCCCCAACACGTCGTTCCGAACGTAGCGGCCCGCCCCGGTGATCACTCTGAGGGACAGGTTCTGCTGCGCGCGGAGGCGCTTCCTGTTGGACTCTGAGACCAACGCGTACCATGCCGGCGCCGCGTAGGTCAAACGGGATCGGACGTACATCTTGTAGACCTTTAGTTTAGTTCGGATCGGCAAATGAGATGCCAGCACCGGTCGGAGTATCGCTCGTGCAGCACGGGCCTGTCGGATCGCGTGGTCCACCTGAGGTCCCATGTGCAGCGAGCGATCGATGTGACATCCCAAATACCTAACTGTAGGCTGCCAAGCTACCTCCCGATCACGGAGACGTAGCGGCGGCGGCATGCTGCGTCTGCGGCTGAAAAGTGTCGCGACCGTCTTACCGACGTTGACGGCCATACGCCACTTATCCAGCCACTCCGGCAGAAGATCCAACAGGCGTTGCATCCTACGTGTAGCTAAGGCGGGGTCACGTGAAGACGCAAAGTATGCGCTGTCGTCCGCGAACAGCGCGAGCTCTACGTCCCTTTCCCACTCCTCGAGGTGACCATCGAGTGTGGGAATGTCGTTTGTGTAGTAGGCGTAGAGTAGTGGCGAAAGGCAACTTCCCTGCGGCACACCAGCACGTATTGGGCGGGGGTTTGAGGCGACGTTCTCGACCGATACATAGAACTGCCGCCCATCTAAGAATGACGCTATTAACCGCACCAATAGCGCCGACAGGGGCGACTCCAACAGCTTGAAAATGAGTCCAGGGTGCCATACGCGGTCAAACGCCTTCTCGACGTCGAGGAAGACGCCAACCGTGTCGCGACCGTAATTGAACTCACTTGCAAGATGGTGGAGCACCCGTGTCAGCTGCAGCGTAGTCGAGTGACCGGCGCGGAAGCCGAACTGCTCGTCCCTTAAAACAAGTGACGGTCGCAGTCGCTTCAACGCCAGCCTCTCGAAGAGCTTCGCTATGGTGGGCAACAACGTGATGGGACGGTAGCTGGCCGGGAGACGTCTGTCTTACACGACGTAATTCGGGATCGTGAAGGCCGAGCCCGGTCGCAGCTTCGTCTCGCCCAAGAGCACGACCTGAATGTCCTGGTCCCGGACGAGACGTCGCAGCGCCGGTATTTGCTGGGTGACTCCACCCGGGTTCCAGTACAGTAGCCTAAGCTGAGCAGCCATACTGGAACCCAAGTGTGTCGGATAATATGGACTTAATGGTACCCACAAGCTCTGGGTACCGCGCAATAGCCTCACTGATGGTTGCTATTGCCGCCACCAGATCATCGGCCGGCGTGTTGATCCCCAGGGCCTGTAGGGGGCGGGGGGCAGGAATGGGAGTGAAGATGGAGCGGGGGCGGGGTGATGGAGGTGGGCTGGTTGGTACAACTCGGACCTCCTCTTCCCTCTGCGACCGCTTACCTTTCCCTTTCCCTTTTCGGGAGAGGGTCACCTGCGCAGCTGCCGGGGCTGGAGTCGGGGCTGGAGGTGGCCGGTGTTCTGCCTGAGGAACCAGTGTGGTGGTGGCGGTTGTCCTCACGCCGCTACCTGAGGGGCGCGGCTGCTCTACCACCTTTTGTTTCGGCTGAGGGGGCGGGGCAGTGTGCGTTTCCGCCTGCTGACCGCGCTTCCCCTTGCGCCTCTTGGCTTTCCGCCTGCTGCTACGCACCTCTCGGCGCTCTGCAGGGGCGTTAGCCGGGGCCATTAGCGACGCGCCCTCGGTAGGTGCAAACTCCTCCACGACTCGTACCGGAACAGGCTCCCTTCGGGTCGGTGGCGGACGCTGTGCGGGCGCTGTGGCAGATGGGCGGGGCGGAGGGACCGTCATACCCCTCACGCGAGCCATCCTGCGCAGGTACACGCACGACCTGTTATTGGCCGTGTGCGCCCCCTTGCAGTTGGTGCATTTGGGGATGGCGTCCCTTGGTTCTGGGCAATCCCTGACTACGTGGGCTCCCGCGCACCGGACGCATCTGACCGGCCGGTGGCAATTGTTGGAGGAGTGCCCCACTGCTTGACAGCGGTGACACTGGGGTGGGCCAAAACGACCCCTCCACGCCTCCACAATTACCCCCGGCATAAACAGTAGCTCCGTCACCCCATAGAGGCGCCATGTTCGCAGCTAAAAACCCGCCTGGTCCGCTGCCCTTCGGCATTACCTTAAAGAGAGCCGCATGGCTCTAAGCCCATATTGCCTAACATTTCGACCTAATTTTCACTTTGGCTGACCCATGTCCGGTTAAATCTTTATTTCTTCCCAAAATCTTACATACATGTGTCATACATCGTTACATTCGTCTTAAAAAGATCTATAAAGCCATACAATTCCTATTCTTATATCTAGAAGGACAAAAAAGTTATTCATAAAAAACATCGTAAAAACATAGCAATTTTGTCTTATCCTATACTTATTTTCCTTAATAACTCCTAAGCTCTAAACCTTATCCTTATCTATTGTACATAAAAATGTAGAGGAATTCTTAACCTATCGATCTACACTAATTATAACAATACAACTTAATTAGAACTATCAAAAATTATAACAAACATATGATTTACATAATACTTCCATACAATTTTCTTAAACCTATTCTCTATCTCTATTTACATCTTGCATCTCTTTCATATCGTGTTATAATCATAGCTTGAGTCTGTTGTGATTCTATCGTAATGAACACTTCAAAAACATTTCTCTTAACTAAATTCGTAACGTATTTCTTAAGACTTATTCATAATACAATTATCTTATTCTTATCATACATAAAGGAACTTAATCTAATTAGATGAGTCGCCGACAACTAATATGGATAGAAAATGGTACTTACTGGCTGTATGCACGAACGCTGTATTTGATGATAGTCATCCATAATACGAGGATCAATTTCATGCTCGCATATAAAGAACATACGATTATAACAAGCGTTATCGTTCAAGTCACCGGTATAAGACATGGAACCACAGGTATCCTGGACGTTATCGGGTGGTGTAAAATTCCCTAGATTCCCGAATCCGCTGTCTTGAAGAGGCACTCCTAATGCAATGAATAAAACAGTAGTTATTATGCAAATCAGTTTGCCGCGTTCGGGTTTGATCCTCGACAGATACTGACATCTTAACATTGAATTTAAATTTGTTCTTAATCTGGCTGTTAGTATGATATATTTAAGTTTTTTTGTATACCTATAGTTAATCTGACATATAAAAAATCCTGCATTCCTACATACATTAATGTGGAGTTGCAATTTAGCTCTCAGGAATACATACGAGTAAATGTAAGTATTATTTTTATAATATAGTAGTGGTTTTTAAAGGTGGTGACCACTTACCACCAGATGGTCTACTAGTTAGATTGCACTTTTTTTAACTGATTGAAGTAGCAAACGAGCATTCAGTCCAGTCAAGTAAGTGGTCACTGCCGCTCATGGACATCTGTAAGCAACTTCACGCTAGAAATAGGAGTGATGGTGGTACTTCCCCGGTCGAACTGCACTGGGTTTACCACCTTATAAATACCAGTTCAATTATGATTACATTTGAAATCAGTTGCCGAAAACTTACCGTCAATAGTTTCCCATACACCTTTTTTATTTAGAAATCCTAAAAACACTGAACCGCGCATGAAACCACCCCTGACGCTATCTTTATCCGCATCTGCAGTGATTTGTCGTAAATAATCATATTCCATCTGAGAATCAAGTATTGCCAAGTATGATTGCTCAATTTTGCAAAAACTGTTTGCTTCAGCCCAATTTTCCGGCGTCAAATGGAATTTGTAACACCTCTGCAATTCTTTGTTGTATTTGTATTCTTAAAAAGAAAATGAAGATAAAATGCTTTTTTACAATGAAATCATCCCGGAGTTGGAAGCATGTAAGGCATAATGTAGGTGAATAAAAGTCAGAATAAATAAAAATATGACGGAGGGGGTGGTTCTTTTTCGCTCATCGTATCAGGATAACCTACTGTGGGCTCTGATAGGGAATGTTAGCACGAGAATAAATTGCAGACTTGATTTTAACACACAGTATATTGCCGAATTAAACTTGTTACAATCACTGAATTAATCAAACTAAATTAAGTAGGCAAGTAATCGTAGCACTAAGAACGCGGGATGATTTTAGAGTCGTCTGCTTCGGCCGACCGTCAACGATAGACTAAGGTGTCGGCCATTAAACTGGTACAACCCTAACTTCATCAAACGCCACTAGATGGCGCTGGCGTTCCGGTGTTGCCACAATACCGCCATTTCCGACATGAATGAAAAATTATAAATAATGATAATGATCATATACAATAACTTAGATGACGAAACTATGGATATTGGATTATCAATAATGTCAAAAGATAAATCATCAATTGGATGGATATGGAATTATGAATATTCAATTATCAAGCTAAACAAATACTTTTAGGTAGCCTATTGGAAACCTTATCTAATAGGGGACTTCTAAATGATACCCACCTACATCAGGTACACCACAGTCAGCGTTCCATTCGAAGGAATCCGGTGTTTTCTTGCAAAAGTAACCATAACTATTGTTGCAAATTTCAGCTCTCAGGGTGCCGTCACCCTGTATGACCACACAACCTTTGTAGCCACTAGAACTATCAGGTTCATTGAACGCCCACTTGTCATATACTTCTTCTATACTCTTACCTGTAATCATATCATCATCTATAAATGTAAACGACGAAAGTCTTCAACCCATTATTGTCCCACTGCTGGGCACCGGTCTTCTCTCAGAATGAGAGAGTTTTTAGGTCATAGTTCACTGCGCTGGCCAAGTTCGAATTGGTGGACTTCACACACCTCCGAGCACTTTTTTATTTAAAAAGAACTCTCGGGTTTGTAGGTTTTCTCACGATGTTTTCATTCACCAAAAAACATTGATAATTAATTTCTAATACGCACATAATTTTAGAAAAATCAGTGGTGCGTGCCTGTGTTTGAATATCGGACCTCCCGACCGAGAGGGTAAGTTTCAACCATTAGGCTATCACTGCTCTAAGTCTAAACATAAACCTTTACTATTTTACAATTATTACTATTTTATGGACAGACTCAGTCTTTTCAGTGAGGAATTGAGGATACAGTTTATCATGCTAACAAAGTTCAAAAAGAACATGAGTTATTTATCTGTGTCAATTGTACCTAGACCGTGTTTTGTATCTAATTATTCTATCTATCTGTCTATCTATATTTTCTATCATCTATGTTTATTTATCGTTTGTAATATTGAAGTAGTAAATGTGCATCCAATTGACCAATGGTAACACCAATGCTACTGCCGCACACGGACAACCGTTATCAATTCCATATGGAATAAATGTGTTATTAAACACATCCATATGGGACCTTCGCATTAGGTCGCAAGTACTGCGGCAGCAGCGCGTCAGCCGCACAACTGCAGAGAATGCTTTCTCTTTACGACTATAGCCACGGGATCTTTTTTCATAATGGAAATAATGATAAAAAATGATAAATACTGAATAATTATTCCAATAAAAAAGCATTCGTTGCAGTCGCGCGGCTAATGCGCTGCGGCCGCGCTACTTGACACCTAATATGAAAACGCTAAGATTGGCCATAGATAGGTTGCTACCCCTGAGAACAAAGTTGAAATGCCTCGTATAAGTACGATCCCCTTACATCATCTAACATTTGGCACTTAGGTCAAATACAGTTTATCTTTTCGCGAAGGTTACGCGAAAACCAAACTTATATTATGAACCTTACTACAAAACTGACATACACACAGGTAGTCTGTTTGAGAGAGTAATAAGACATGTCGGCGGGACACCGCGTATTTATGAAAAATTCCTTCGCCGAAAATAATTATTTTAGTTAGTTTAAAGATCGAAAATTGTTTGTTTAAATTAGCAATATTTAGTGTTTTTTAGAATTGTAATTTAGTTTACCCTCTATAAATTTGTTATTGTCACCTCACCAAACATTGTTATAAAAAGGCGAGCGCCTGCCGGTAGAAAGAGATTCTTGTTTAACCGTCGAAGCGATCGGACCTCCTAAACTGTGAATAAATCGAAGAAGTTTACTCCTGCGTTTTACTTGAAATCTTCAAGAGTGAATAGTAATGACCGTGAAGTCAGACCTTCCTGACTTCACGCGACCACTTCGTTAGACATGATCGTGCCTACGTGCAAAATTAATATTTAGAAATTTATTCTCCTTCTGATACCTTAGTTGTATAGATAAATAAATTTATATGCAAAAGTTTTTACACTTCTCAAAATCGCCCTTAATTTGATACTTTTGTATCAAATTAAAGGAGATTTTGAGATCATACCCTAACATACGATACCCTTTATCGTAAGAATTAGATTTTAGGCAACTTATGGTGTCTACATATAATTTTAAACTCATTCTAAGCTAGAATAGCTAGAATTAACTTTAAAATTCAAGAAAATGTTCTACTCATATTATGAACTAACGAACTACAAAGGCAACTTAAAAGCTTGTAAACACAAACCATCAACGGTCTGATAAGATTCTTGAATGATCCAGTCAGCAACTCCGATCCACAATTTCTGGAGCTGTGGTTGCCTCTCGTTCCAGAACGCTATGATAGACATAGCTTCCTTCTCATCTTCAGGGTAGAAAAGACTAGCTCTGTCCATTACACAGCTTTTCTTAGCCTCCGACCATGTTTTGTACGACGTATTAATTTTATAAAAATTCTTCGTATCCTCACTATAAACGTAGTCGTTTCTGAAGATCTTGTTCCCACATTTTCCGTCTAAAATGTTGCAAAGTTTTAATCGACTTTGTCTAACAGGAAAACATGATCTCGAATACTATATTAATTTATATGACATTTACTTCGAAAACTTACTTACTTTTTCGAAAATCAATCAGTGGGTGTCTATAATATTTTACAAAAATTATCCAAATCCATACAGTAACATTACGATATTGATCTGACCGAAAGGTGCTGACCGAAATATCGCAAAGACAACATAAAACTAGCCTCATGTAACATCTTCGCCCTTTTAAAAGTTAAATGTCTTTTTAGTACCTTTCTATTCCTTTTTTACGGTCTACGTACAATCTATCTTTCGTCATCCCTACTAATATTATACATGTGAAAGTAACTCTGACTGTCTGTCTGTCTGTTACGTATTCACGCTTAAACTACAGAACCGATTTTTATCAAATTGGGTACATAGATAGTGTTGACCTCGAGAAAGAGCATAAGATGACGAATAATAAAATAGAAATAATACAAATAATAATAAAAAAGAAAGTTCAGCTTGTCAACTCATCAAATATAATATGTGAAAAAATGTTTGATATTGAGATCGGGAAACAATACATATTTATTTAGAATTTTCTTCTGTCTGTTGTCTGTACGTTTGCAATCGTATCAAGGCAAAACGACTGAATATAATTGAAATGATTTAAGGTACATTTACGTACCCTTTATTTCATAAAAATCTATCCTTTAGGATGTATTTTATTAAAAAGTACACTTTAAAGGAACGTCAAGTTTACCACTTTATTGATTACACATTAATTAGTTTTTGTGAAAAAGTAACAAACACACATACATCTTCAGAAACTTCGCATTTATAATATTAATATGAAAATGACTTTTAAACCGGCAAAGACCGAGGGATGCAATTATGTAATAATCAATTACTTACTAATAAGCTTGAACTTTATCACAAGAAGCAGCAAGGTAAACATGTATTTGGACCACATGTTTATTTCTCAACAACTGAGGAAATACCTATGCGTTCGTGATTATAATTACCGCACTGCAATGATGATTTGACGTATGTTTACCACTTATTGTTTGCCTTATTATTTGCCTTATGTTAGACGTAATTCTATTTATTCATTTCATAATTCATAATATACAATAGAAATAGCGACCCGATACGGGCTTAGCTTATAAAGTGAAGTATTAAAAAAATCGAACATCAAATTCATTTATTCAAACAAAAAATATTTTATGAATTTCTATTCTGTCTACTTTAACACTTAGTAATAAACTAACGGCTGAGGGTACCGACTCACTAACAAGAAACATAAAGTCGGCCATTTGAAAAACATGTTTTTTTTATCTGACTAAAGTAGCAAACGAGCAGTCCACCTGATGATAAGTGGTCACTGCCGCCCATGTACATCTGTAATCAACTACATACAGAACATGGGACCGATCTGTAGTAATCACAGATGCGTTGCTACTCCCGAGGACTATGATGGTCGCCTCATGTGAAAGTGTGCCGGCAACTACACCCTTCTATCGAAATGCAAGAAATGTTTCACGCTAGAAATAGGTGTAGCGGTGGTACTTCCCCGGTCGAACTAAAGTGGTTCTACCACCAATTAAAATTCCTTCAAAGTGACACCACAAACGTGAAGTTTTTGCCCTTGGGCCTTGTTGATGGACATCGCAAATGATAAACGCACAGGATATTGTAATCGTTTGAATTCAAAAGGCATAACAGTTGGAACAAACAAACAAACTTCTCTTTTTTTTATTTGACTGAAGTAGCAAACGAGCATGCAGTCCACCTGATGGTAAGAGTGGTCACTGCCGCCCATGAACATCTATAATCAACTACATACGGAATATGGATTCCATCTGAAGTCAATCACAGATGCGTTGCTACTCCCGAGGTCTATGATAGTCGCCTCATGTGAAAGTGTGCCGTGTGTCTCTTTTTGATTTAGCAATATTCAAGTTTTTAAACACAGTAGTAGTTAAAGTCATTTTTCATTTATTTTAAAAGGCATATACATATATAATGAATATACACGCACAAAAAACATGTCAATATTTTTAACGTAAGTGGGTATTGATCTATAAACACACACCAAATTTTTAAATGTTTATAATTGCAGAAATAACAATTGCTACGTAACGTAGTACGTATAGGTATTTGCAAAATAATTAACTAAGAGATAATACTGGATATTTACAATTCACAACATTTTGTTTACTGAAATTCTAAAACAATATTTCGACTGGTTTAATTGAATATTTTGATAAACAGGTGATGAATAACCGCATATAATTTCTAGGGTCGTATTGATCACAAACAAATTTGAAAGTAAGCTTTGTCGGGCGCTTTTACCTAAGATGTCTGATAGAATTATAATATCATACATATTTTCATGCTTTCAAGAGCAAATTAAGGCTACGTACTCACGGCGCGGTTTTCACCCGCGGCCGCCGCGGTTGCGGGCCCGCAGCTTCTGTGCGAAACTCACGAAACCGCCTATTTTTACGGTTCCGCTGCCGTCGCGGTTTCAATTATCGACCGCAAACGTGGCGGGCGAAAACCGCATCGTGAGTACTGCTTTAATTTTTTACACTTATATCTGCATCCTACAGAAGCTGCGGGCCCGCAACCGCGGCGGCCGCGGGTGAAAACTGCTCCGTGAGTACGTAGCCTAAGTCGTCATCCTCGTTTCATATTTGGATGACAGCTAAAATCGCGATAATCATAGCTGTCGCCAAGAAATAGGGCTCAGGTCCTCCACGGGTCTCAAAACTCCTAACTGCCGCCCTGAAACAGCAAATTATTATATATATTTCGCAGAAATTTTTTAATTACGGTAAATCATTTTCCCATTCAAAGGTATGATTCCGTTGGCGACCGCCTCAATATTTTACTACTAATAAATCAGCCTAATAACAACATTGTTATCCCTTGTTCTCGTAAGAAGTGATACTTAACCAAAGCGTTCCAACTTAGTCCTCTATGGAAGCGACGCATCGGTTGCGATCTTTAATAAGACTGATCTAATCTGGAGTGGATTGCAGATCCATGGGCGGCAGTGGCCACTTACAATCAGGTGGACTGCATGCTCGTTTGCTACTTCAATCAGATAAAAAAAAATGAACTGAGCGCCATTTTGCTGCTGACGTATTATGAAAAATGGGTCTTTTCCTTTTAGATGAAAATAATTTTGCCATCTTTAGCGTCACTTACTTATAGGAATAAAAACATCTTGAAAACATTTTTTTGTGACTTACATTGTAGCCAAATGTCTGGCCGTTTTATTGTTATCTTTTGTAGGCGGAGGGTCTAGATCGTGTTCGCATATAAAGAACATTCGAGTTGAACAGCTAATATCATTCAGTTGTCCGGTATAGAACATTGAGCCGCATGTCTCCTGACCTTTGCCGTCAGGCTGATTATAACCCCATCCATCACCGAAACCACTGTCGCGAAGAGGCACACCTAGAGTGATGAGATAGTTTATAATTTCAAAACAATAACAACAAAATTAAGGGAAATAAGTGTTGAAATTTGGATACTACGGAGTTGATTTGGACGCGACTGGAACGCAAACAAAAAGGCCATTGTAAAGTCCAAACCCTTTTTTTATTTAATATTTATATATGTAATCTTGGATACAACTTTAAAATTATACCAGATACTACGTATAAGGAAAGTGTTAATATATAACCACGTTATTTATGTACGTCTATCATCAAGTGAAAATTTCTTTAAATCAGACTTATAACTTAGTTGAGAAACAACGCATAGTGGCACAAAAATACAGGAAGAATTAGAACTCTTCAAATCTGCACGCTACTTCCGCGTGTTCTTAGTCTAGTCTAGTCAGTTTTTGTCGGGGCTGCCCCTTCGAAATCAACGTTCGTCCAAAGATTTCGCCATATCAACTCCAGTACACTTAGGCAAGTACCTAATACAAATTCAAACCAAGCGAACAACTTTAACAAGCTCCTAAATTTTGCTCAGTGCTGTAAAAACTGCCCCATATTGGGTACAACCCATTGGACAATCCCACTGCTGGACACTCTCTTAGAATGAGAGAGTTTTAGGTCATAGTCCACCGCGCTGGCCAAGTGCGAATTGGTGGACGCCATATATTATCGTACGAAAATTATTTAAAAACGATAACAATAACTTATTAGATAATTAATGTCTGAAGCAGATACTTCCTAGTAAGTTAGTTTTATTGTATAATAACTTTCTTTTTTACGATCTTGAGCCATTTAAATAAAAGTCTACCTACCTTCAATTGTCTCCCAAAACCCATTATTACTATGAAATCCTAAATGGACTGCCCCCATTAAATAGTTGCCTGTAATGCCTTCTTTTGGTGCCAACGCGGTGATATTTATTAAGTGTTCATCCTCTAGATTAGAATTGATGATGGCCAAGTAAGACTGCTCAGCTTGGCATAAGGTATACGCGTCGGTCCAATTCATTGGCGTCAGGTGAAATTTGTAACACTTTTTCATATCTTCCACGTATTTGTATCCTTAAAAACAAATCGTCAAATTAATTAAATAAAATAGGAAAAACTTACAATAACAATTAATATAAAAATAATATTGTAAAGTATGTCAATGGAAACATGCAATAAATATTGGAAATATATGTGAAGTAACTGAAAGGCACAACCAAAACATACACGGCAGTTGACGGGCCGTATCGCATGACGTCATCCAAAGCGCGCGCTAATACTGCGTTTTTTATTTTTGTTATTTGAGAAAAATTTTGAGGAGTTTTTGAGAAAATTTGGACATTTTCAATCCTATTTATATTTTTTTCGACATAATTTTTTCGACATAACATTAATCATTTACGATATAATGATTAATTTAAGACAAAAATCATGCATATTCCCATATATTATCAAATATCACTCTAACTCTGTGATCTTTGACTGTATGTATTATAATTAGTAGCTATAGCTATTGATGGCAAAATCAACATTATGAAAGGTCTCGGTAACTTATCAACACTACTTAATCTTAATGAAGAGTTTATTAGGAGCCATAAAACTACTCACCGGTGACAGGTAAACTACATTTAGAATCCCAATATACGGTAGCCAGAGTTTTCTTGCAGATGTAACTATGACGAATATCACAATTTTCGTCTTTAATTGTGCCGTCCTTTTGCATAACCACACAGCCTTCGTTGCCTCCAGCATTGTCTGGCTCATTAAAAGCCCATTTTTTATACACGTCTGCTATACTCCTTCCTATAAATTTTGCAAATATAACTAGCGATAAGGTAAACTATAATCTAACATTGATTTAGAACAACAAAAGATTCACCACAGCATCGGCGGAGAGCTTACAGGAGAGCTCTTTTTGCACATTTTTTGAAAACCCCCACTTGACACGGAATCGAATTAGAACTTAATTGGAAAGATGTCAGACTATTTATTTTATTTGAAGATTGTCATTTAAACGCATTTATAAATGTAGAACTTGGGTAAAATTCCATTCTTACTCAGAATTTGAAACGAGTAACCCGTAATCAAAAGAGACGACTGTGAAGTGTATGCTTTTGTTCCGTAAATATATGTATTTTCTTACTATTTAAAATGTTTTTACAAAAATTCGTTCAAATAATGAATACATTACCCAGCAAATAATGAGTTCAGTTAATTGTGTTTCATAAAAACGATCTGTCTCTCATCCGTTGTACATTTCACGCTTATGTTTTCGTTTTTGGCAATTATTTTTTTTGAAAATAAGATCTGTGCTTGTTTGAGGAAATATAATAAACTCATACTAAAAGCTTATAGTTGTAATAATAATAATAATATTTATTTCTCAAAGCAGTTGTACATTTGATAGGTACTTAAAATAGGAAACACAGTTATATAAACCTTAAATAATGATTTTTGATCCCTGGTATCCATTTTAAGATTAAACTTGTGTTATGGATACCAGTTTTTGACAAATACATTTGAACGGTTGCACTGTGTTAGAACAGTTACAAAAACAATTGTTCTGAGCGTTTAAAATGTAATATATCATGCTGCACCTTAATATAAAATATATTTATGTTTGGTGAAAAACAAGTAATTATATAGCTATGTTTAGTGTGTGTGTTTGTGTGTGTACATTTGTCGATAAAACTGTGTAAGTTAAAATGATGATATTCTAATTAATCTCTCAGTCTCATTATAGTTTTTTGTTTGTAAAAATTTATGTACTTCTATTTTACAGAGTTGTTTACTGAGACAGTATATTTTACAGTGTTTATTAATTTTATCGTATAGATGACTTCCGAGTTCAAGAAAATGTCGTCTGGTAGTTTTTCTATTTATGATCATAATATAATAAAGAATTACCATCAATAGTCTCGTAATAATCCTTGGCATTCCATGCGGCGATACCAATCCAGATTTTTTCAATCCCTTTCTGCTTTTTATTCAACAGATCTATGACAGCTTCCGCTTCTACATCATTCTCGGGGTAGAAAAGTGTAGCACCGTCCGACGAACATTTAGACTTGGCGTCTGACCAAGTTTTCAGCAACTTGTTAATTTTATAGAAATTGTTCACATGATCTATGTACACATAGTCCTTGCGAAAGTATCGAGCTTTCCGAAATTGGCCATCTAAGAAAGTTGTAAACGCTACTTTTAATTACTTACTTATAGCACTTAGAAATATAACCATAAGGTCTGTTGTACATGGCACGTTTTTTGAGCCGTATGGCGTCTTTACCTTACCGGGAAAAAACGTGCTAGCATGTACATGGCACGGCAAAGATCAATGCACGGCAGTGATCCATACAACACTGACAACCGTGCCTACACACGGCGAATTAACCGTAGATTATTACGCCGGAAAAACGTGAAACGGAAAAACGAGATCTACAAGAGGCCTAATCATATAACGTATCATTACTTAGATATAGAATATAGAATATAGATATAGAATATCGAATAAGAAAATAAGATATAGAATAAGCAATATCAATATGACAATTAAAAGTTCTCAAGAAATACTTCTTTAACACCGATGGACGTATTGTAATAGTAAAAATATCAACTTTTTATGATTGAAATAGTTTAAAGTCTACTATACTAATATATGTCGGTCGTCTATACGTACGAGTACATACTAATATATAGATAAGATAAGATAAGATATTTTATTCGTTCAGTTTATTCACATTTAACTATTACACGAAAACAATATTTACAAAGAGAAAAGAAGGTGCAAAACATCACAAATTAGACACTGCTCAGCTTTATGTTGGCATCCGAGGACAACCAGCGCTGATCTTCCGCAGTATCCGACAGGTGACATCACGGAAAAAAGAAAAAAGAAAAAATAAAATAAAATATACCAACATAAAAATATTAAAACAAAAAAAATGTATAAAAGCTGATGGCAAAAGAAAAACAAAAAACTAAAAAAAAGGTGCATCGACCAAATATTATCTGTATATAGGACAATAAGCAACCAGGATGAATGAGTTTTGGCACCCATAGCCAGTTCTTTATCATGTGTATGGACAAAAGGCTGTGGATGCTGTCTGACTTATATATGGAGCAAGCATTAGAGTTCTAAGAGTAAATCAATATATGTTCTTCGGGTATTTGCCCGAGGTATCCTCGTGCGACAATGACTGTCGCCCTTGGATACCTCAGATTTACTGTCAGATAAACTGCATTTTTTATGAAATTGAAGTGGTAGGCTTCAATCTCGTAAAAAACCATTTAAAGCAATGTTCTTAAAGTTTACAGCATTAAATTAAAAATCTATTGATTTGAATTGTTTTAAGTAGTATTTATGCACTTACGTATAGGACTGGATTTAATAACAACCAGGAGCAGGAAAAATATATATTTACACTGCATCTCGACAATAGTTTCAATACTCAATACAATTCACTGACTTAGAGAGGAAACGTCTGTAACTAAGACGTGTCATAATGTAATAACAGCTCAGTATATGAATTGTTTTATTAGTTTCATTTATTATAATTATGTTGCTTATTTTATTCTTATTGATTGATTACGTATGACGAAGAACAATAATTTAATAGAAAATAAATAATTTATAATTTGCTTGTTATGACTTTAAATTACCTACTTTTTGGCTAAAACAAGTAAACACGTTAAAACTTTGCGTCATGGCACGGTGCGACATTATGTTTACGGTGTCGCGTCGTGGTTTGTAAAATTAAAACTTGTTTACTATATCACTCTCAGTAGTATTCATCCCTTATGAAAGTGCTGAATCCATCCATTTCGATCCAGCGAGTTCGGTCGTTTATCTATCCGTAATTCAGATGTGGTATATGCAATGTTAACATGGCATTAATGAGACGTTATGACAATCTTCGCGAAATAATGTATTTATTTTTATTTTTTGCATCAGCAAACACGCAGTCCAATTAAAACAAGGGGTCTTTTTTTTTGTTTTCAAGGGGGAAACCTTCCAAAGGTACCCGACGCCGTGGGAGCGACGCAGGGTTATGTGGGATTTTTACCGCACTAAAACCCCCCGGTGGCCGTCCTCGGCGCTGAAAAGGAGGACTCCGGGATCTCGAAACGACTTCAACCGGAATCCTCCGAGCGCGCTGCCCCATCGGGCTCCTCCCAGATGGGCGGCTGGGAAAACAAGGGGTCTAGGTTAAGGTTATTATAGAACTGATCCTCCTGAGGCTGGTCATCTGGTAAACTAGTTCCTTCTGTGGCCAAGGGACACTTTCCTTTGTTTGACGACCTTTTCATTGGTCATGACACTGGAATATGTATACTTCTGACTACCATTTTTTTGGAATTTGCTCCTTAAGAATCGATTTGCATATATAAGGGCCGGGTATGAGAAAAATGTGAGGAGTAAAATCTACTGATGAATTACCTCGTTACGTTTTTTTTATTGAGTATAACGCCATCTAGTTAAAACTTTAGAACTATTTTATCAGTACGCGTACGCGCGCGTATGGTATGCATAGGTTTCGTGATTACGTTTTACCGAAATCGCAAAGGTATTTCAAATAGTAAATCATTAAGATCAGTAATGTAAATACTTTGTAAATACGTACAATATTAATATTTTAATACGTACTTATATATTAGATATATTTTTTCAAAATGAACCATGTATTGGTGTTATTTATATCTTTAGTGTGGGAGTATGGCGCCATCTATTTTAAATGCGACAAAATTCCAGTCGTGCGTCGAGCTGACACATAAATACACTCTTTTTTCTCTTTACTCTGGAACCTATACACTTCTGACGATCTTCCTTTGAGCGCTCCTTTACGCGAACTGTTAAGTTATCTGAGTAGGAACTGTGCCCTGTGTGCCCAGTGAAAAAGAGAGGCCTGGGAGTGATTCCTCCCCGGTCGAACTACTAAGATTCTACCACATTGTGAAATGTATGTATGTCCATTTATTTGACACGCCCAAATGGATTGACGGATTGTAATGTGTGATATTAAATGTGTTAAATTGAAAATTAATTTAATTGACAGATACACCATTTTGATCTACGAGTACATTTCTATAGTCTACAAAAATGACTTGAGATATTTTAAGTATTATTCATTAACATTATTTGTATCTAGTGATAATAAATAAGTAATAATGATTTTAGCTGCAAAATAAGTACCTACTAAAACACCCTAGTCAAAGTTGTGAAAAGTACTTTTTTTTTATTCACAATAATTTTGGGCTATAACTAGGGATTGCAATCCGGCCTCATTTTCAATCCGGCCGGATCCGACCGGATCCGGTGGCAATAATCGAACGGTTATAACAGTGTAAAAAAGGATCGATTTCTAACGATAATTATTTTTGTAATGTGAAATCTTTGTCTAAATATACAATGACCGGATCCGGTGGAGGTCCGGATCCGGTGGTGAATTGGTACCGGATCCCGTTTGTGTAAATTTGTGCCGGATCCGCCGGATTACCGGATCCGGTTTTCCGGATTGCAATCCCTAGCTATAACTTCGGAGCTCGTATCCCAACTGCTATCGTCGATTGATGACGATATTATGTGCGGAAATAGATTAAAAATTCATTGATATTGCAAAAAATAAAAAATGTTAGCATATTCAATTGTTCTTCTAATAGCGAAAAAATCATCTTGGGGTAAACCTAATGTCTTGAGGAACCACGTGGCGGTGCGATTGCCGGGTCCCGGATTCGATTACCGGCCAGACAGGTATCTGAATGATGAGTTTAGATTCTTGTTCTGTTTCTGGGTGTTTGTGTATTCGTCTTTGTGTGTGTCCATGGCACCCACGACATAGAAGAAATCCTACTGTGGGACTATGAGTGTAGAGGTTGTAAGTTATACCACCACATATTAATATTTGCATAATGATCTATGTAGCGATAGTTCCACGCCGATGTTTTAGTTATTAAACGACTCCTTGAAACGCTTATTACTTGAAATGTTCTTTATCAGAAAAATCAAGTAGTTAAGTATTCTGGAAAGAAATAGTAAAGTTATTCGAGTAAAGAACTGTTAAGAAAATAGATTTGTAAGTATTATACAAGGGTAATAATATCAAAATAGGATTATTATTTGTACATAACACATACGATATGAAAAATGCACTTTAAAAATAGTTAAAAAATATATTTACAAATTATGTGGACTAAACATTAAAACAGAAAAAGCAGTAGGGTATGATATATTTTATATGTTTAATGAAATAATAATAAAATATTGTGCCATAAATGAAATAAATATTTTTATAATAATTAAGTAATTTCTTATATTTTACTTAAAAGTGCAAACCAATTTACACATATTAATTTAAGAAAGAACTCTATTATTGCTATCAATATACATTTCTATCAAATCTCGATCAACAGCAATTTTATTATGATATGGGAGTATTGTAATAACAAATCGCGTTATGACCAAAATTATATTATTTTAAGAAAATTATAATTTATTATAAAGTAAAAGAAAATAAAAAGAAATTATAAATAAACCAAAGAGTCCATATCAATGCCTCTTGGGAGAGTCCCAAGAATGCTGGCGGCGTTACCTCTTTGTATGGCCAAACTGATTCTTTGGCCAAAATATGCACCAGCCCTTGGGTCTCCTGAAGCGTCAACCAGTCGCGACGATAGTTCTTTGCACAACCGTCGTGTTTCTGGCCCCCATGGACCTAAAGTCTCTACCGCAAAAGGCACAAATATGTAACCTTCCCCAAGAGCTGCATATTTGCGCCGCTTAGTAGATTCGGCCGTTTCTGCCGCACCACATGCTATATATTTTATTTATTTTTAATATTTTGTTTTGTATATTTATTATAAATATTAGAAAAAAACTTTTATACATTGTTTAATTTCTAAAGATACTAATTTATGCAGAAATTTTAACAATACATCTTTGGCAGTTCAAATGTAGAAAAAAAGACAAATAAAATTGTACCGACAAAAAATGACTATAAGTCCAAACTGTAACATCATATTTTTTTAAGCATCTGGGTATCATTATTTTAATTTATGTATCATCAACATATCTTACATCAAACCGAAACGAAAAGAACATAACATAAAAGGAAACACTTATTTATTTCGAAAAGGTTCTTAAATTAAGTTCGAAGCTTTGGGACTTTTTAACTAGTTCGAAAATACGCTTAAATTTCCAAAGATTCATTTATTTACAACTATTGTGCCCGAAAATTACTTGACAATTTGATGACTATTTCGTCGAAAATGTCACGATGGATTATCGAAGAAGTTTTCTTGACTTCGTTAGCGAAATCTTCGTTGACAGCGTAGGTCTCACGATTTGTTCAGTCTGCCTTCAAGGTGTATGTACTAAGCGGGTACTTCTCTGTACCACTTACGACATTACGTTACTTACCCTGAGTTCCAATTTCCGTTTCTGTACTGTATTCTCTTTAGTATGAGTTTGTTACGTTTCGTCAAAACAATAATTGTTCACGTTCATCATTGCAATGTACATTGTACGCTTACGTTTAGGGTAAATAAATTGCAATTACTTTGAAATTATGGGGGAAGACCTGAACAATTTTTGAAGTGAAACTTCTTTAGGCGCATGAGGGTAAAATTTTTACAGATGAAACGTCGCGCCGGTATGCAACGGAAGTGTCGGAAAAGAGAGAGAGAGTTATCGAGACCGATTGAGAGAGAGTAAGACAGGGCGAACGTAGCATGAGCAACTAGCCGTGGAGTGAGAGTAGGCAGCAAGCGAATGAGAAAGATTGAGAGAAAAAGTGAGACAGAGCGAACGTCGTATCACGCCCTTTTCCCTTCCTCTTAATCTTGGAAATTTAAAGTTTTAGATTTGTATAAATATAAACAAGATTTATAAATTAGTTCGCCAAAGAAGTTTCACTTCTGACATGTGTACGCACGCATGTTTTTTTGTTCTGAAGAAACACATTATGCACATTGTTTTGTTATACCCAATAGTAGGTGTCTTATGCACAATATGTAAAGTTAATTAATTTAATGTATTATTTGTAAGATTATTAAAATTTGTCTTCGTGCTTGTTGGTATGACCACTTGAAATCCCTTCGACACACAGGGATTATTTTGTTTCGATTACATTACTGATTTCGCTGTAAGGAAAAAAAACATTTTAAATAATATTTATTGTGGGTATTTAAATGCTTAGTGCATTATTATATTATTATATTATAGTATAATATTTTTATTAACTAACAATATTAAGATATGAATCGGTCTATTAACTTAAGCAACGATAGGCGCAGTCCAGTTAGATGAGATAAATCTTAAAACGTCGGTCCTTAACCTTTGAAATAAACGAATAATTAAGAAAATATTGAAGAAGGTAAAACTCTTTGAAGGATGAAAATCGTTGCCTACAAGCAACCATTACAGATCCATGGGCGGCAGTGGCCACTTCCTGTGATGTGGAATGCATGTCATACACGTTCCGTGTGGTATGCGTCTTAAATAGTACCACTCTCTTCCCTAGAAGAAGACAAATGCAGGAGATGGGTAGCCGCATCTTCCTGTGCATCAACACCCACTTAGTTCACGGGTATCAGCCGAGGTGAACATTCGCAAAAACTCCCACGTCTATTTCAAAGAGTAGACTTCAAAAGGCTGATTACTCATCAGCGTACAAGATAACATATCTTATTTTGTTTTCTTCTTGAAGAATACCTTGCTTAGCCGTCTTTTTGGTAACTTAGTATGCAAAACAAACCTACGTAGGTTTTATGGGTACTTAAAAAAAATGTACTTAGATGTACATAGATAAGAAATTTTGTTGTCTTATACATTACATATTAGGTTATTCCCGATACTTCACCAGCTTGGTTACGTCTACCACAGTAATGAGTATGCTATGTGTTAGTCTATGTCGTAAAGTATGTGTCCCTGTAGTCCCGGGATCGGAATAGGGCTACGATATACCCTGCCTGTCGTAAGAGACGACTAAAAGGGGTTTCCGGGGTTGCGGGTGGATAGAGAGGGAGCTCGAACTGTTCGGCCAGGGGACCCCGGGTAGGACAGCGGTATGTGTACGCATACTGTCGTAAAGACCAGACGGAGCGGTGGGCCCGCCCGCTCACCCGGGACGAGCCCGATAAGGCAACGCGTTCAGAGGACTCCGGTTGCGTTCCGCCAATTTTTTGCAAAATGTATCCGGTAATTTTTGCGTAAAAGAATAGAAAACACACAGACACAAGACACACTTCCTCACAAACTTCCGCTTTATAACGTTAGTATAGATAGGACCGGTTTTTTTGTTTTCGAGGGGGAAACTTTCAAAAAGTACCCGACGTCGTGGGAGCGATGCGGGTTATGTGGGATTCTTACCGCACTAAAACCCCCCCGGTGGCCGACCTCGACGCTGCGAAGAGGACTCCGGGAACTCCAGTTGACCGCCGCCGGTGTCCTCAGCGTGTGCCCCATCGGGCTCTTCGTGAACTGCTCACCGCACCTTCTGGTTTTTACGGCAACATGCCGCCGTCCTTCCCGGGGTCACTTGACCGGACGGTTCGAGCTCCCACTCTTCCCGCCCGCAACCCCAGAAGCCTCTTTTAGTCGCCTCTTACGACAGGCAAAGGGTACCGTAGTCCTATTCTGGTCCCGGAACTACAGGAACAGTATTGATAGGACCTACCACTTCCGAAAGTGCCACAATGGTATAGATAATACCTATCTACTGTACTCACGGTCCACTCACTTTGTATTGAAACTGGGGTCAAATCCAGAATTACGGTCCAACTCATGTTCGCATATGAAGAACATGCGTTGCCAGCAACCAATGTCGTTCAGTTGTCCCGTGTAGAACATTGAGCCACACTTCTCTCTGCCGGCTCCATCGGGTTGCTTGTACCCCCAGCCATGACCGAAACCGCTGTCATGAAGAGGCACTCCTGAAATAAAGCCAGTATTAAAAATTTAATAAAAGAATGCAACTGCTTCTAAATATTAGCTGATAAGAATAAGTAAGTACGTCCCTACAATGCTATCTATGCTATACTGCTAAAATTACATATTTTAAGTTCTCAGCTGAGGTCTTGTTGTGATCAGGTGGTAGTCTAAGAAAAAATATAGTAACTGTTAATTTGTAAGTGGCTCGGTAGGTCTATACGAAATAAAGCCATTTGATTTCATTTCCTTTCACAAGGCGGTGACCAGCGTAATGTTTTGTAGCTTTTTCCTGTATTTTTTGTCTGTCATCTTTTGCAAAACCTTACAAAAGCTATACCTATGTGGCGACCTCCCGCTACTCATCAAGAGATGGCGCTACTAGTATTCTGAAACACGCTATCGAAGTATTCTCAGAATCCTGCATATATATAAGTTCCGAATAACGACTGTCCGAGCACGGCCGCTCCCCAGGCATGATCACCTAGTCTGGCGGGAGATCTCCCTTTACCAAAGTGGTGAATCCAGACAAGGACACGTCCCTTCACGATAGTGGCAACCTCATACCCTGGATGGACCGCAGCATCAGAAAATCTGATCAGTAGCTCATCAGGTGCATCGCAGCACATCAAGAAACGCTTCCTGTGCCTGGTCCAGCTGCTCTCCGCGACATCATGGACGGCTTGAGCAGCCATTGCTCGTCTCCACGCTTCGCTCCATCCTCACATCCCGACTAACCGAGGATAGAGGGTATCGCAAGGCCTCACTTCGCCCTCACATCTCGACTCAACGCAGATAGAGGGCGAACTACGGGTACTTGCACGTGAAGACTTGCGGACCTATTGACCTCCGGTCTGAGCAGGGGGTGATGTGGCGACCTCCCGCTACTCATCAAGAGATGTCGCTACTAGTATTCTGAAACACGCTATCGAAGTATTCTCAGAATCCTGCATATATACAAGTTCCGAACAACGACTATCGGAGCACGGCCGCTCCCCAGGCATGATCACCCAGCCTGGGGGAGATCTCCCTTTGCCAAACCTAAAAATTCACTGTAATAGTAGCAAAATTTGCTGAATTGCGTTGAAAAGCTCGCTTGAAACGTTGCTTTGCGCATATCGGTCACGTCTACCACGGTAATTCAATTATTTTTAGTTCTCGAGGTGGAAACTTTCAAAAGGTACCCAACGCCGTGGGAGCGACGCAGAGTTACGTAGGATTTTTATCGCACTAAAACCCCCGGTGGCCGTCCTCGGCGCTACAAAGAGGACTCCGGAATCTCCAAAGGAACGCAACTGGGATCCTCTGAGCGCGTTGCCCCATCGGGCTCCTCCCAGATGGGTGGCTGGGCCCACCGCTCCATCTGGTCTTTACAACGGTATGCGACAACACATACCGCCGTCCTTCACGGGCTCGCCTGACCTAACAGTTCGAGCTTCCATTCTAACCGCCCGCAACTCCGGAAGCGCCTTTTAGGCCTCTTACGACAGGCAGGGGATGCCGCAGCCCTATTCTAAGCCAGGAACTACAGGGACGACGGTAACTCTATATGTTAATCCAGGTTATATGTGTGCCAAATTTTAGCATAATCCAAATTCAATTAAATTAAATCAGTAAGATATATATAAAAAATATACCGTATATGTAAACTTGTATTTTTTGGAAAATATTAGGGCAAACTACGCGATAAGTTACAGATAATAATATTGTTCTAAAATAATGGCCGACGAAAACAAAAGACCTACCTACGAAAACATATACCTACTTATAACTTATATTTATTATGATTCATATAATTTGCTATAATAGCTACATACCTATACGAGCAATAAATAAGGAAGTTTCGTAAAATACTAATTTGTGCCACAAAATGACCCCGATAGTGCTAAAACTTGTAAACATGATTAAAAAGGTGTTTACATTACCTCTTAACAATAAATTTTATCCCATAGCAACAATTTAAATACAATACATAGGTGTAAATACAATACGTATGTGTGTAATGCAAAATCACCAAAAGGGAAATAAAAAGCCTATTTCCTAGAAAAACATCATTGTGGAGAAACCAACATCCTTGGTTTGCTACAAGTGAGCGTTCACACTAAAAGTATGTTAAGCACTGTCTACTCGCTCTTGACTAGCATAGTGTCCTATGACTTAATAAATCACTCTGGGCTTTAAGATGATTAAACCCTTCGCTTAACTCTAGAAGCACCACTACATCGTGTTTTGCTTTATAAGAGAAAATTGCTCTTATAAGGCAAAATCGCTGTTGTGCTCTAACTCTTGTGTTAATGCAGTTACACTCATTCGTGGCATAGTGTCTCCGTCGTAACACATCTGTGGCCACTGCAGAATATTAATCCGATCTGATTTTACAAGGTGGTAGAACCAGTGTAGTTCGACCGGGGAAGTACCACCGCCACACCTATTTCTAGCGTGAAGCATTTCTTGCGTTTCGATAGAAGGGTGTGGTTGCCAGCACACTTTCACATGAGGCGACCATCATAGTCCTCGGGAGTAGCAACGCATCTGTGATTGACTTCAGATGGAATCGAGTTCGAATTCGATGAAGTTGATTACAGATGTTCATGGGCGGCAGTGACCACTTACCATCAGGTGGACTGCATGCTCGTTTGCCACTTCAGTCAAATAAAAAAAAAAAAAAAAATTTTACGAACTGATTTTAATGGGTAGCCGTGGCCACTAACCGTCGGGTGAATTTCATGTGCGTTTTCTACATCATGTGTTTTCACTGCATAGTATAAAATGCTTCGCGCTGTCTGTCCCTACGTATGCTTAAATCTTTAAAACTATGCTACGGATTTTCATGCAATTTTTGAATAGATAGAGTGATTCAAGGTGAAAGTTTTTATATATAGAAGTTGAAAGGTGAAAGTTTTTATACAAGCATAATATAGTGGAGGAATACTGATAATTCTAGTTTTTTTTAATTTTAGGCGGAACGAAGTGAGCCGGGTCACGTAGTATATTATAAAGGAATTACCGACAAAACACACTAAACAAAGAAATAACTAACAGTAACTGAAAGTAATCATTTAACATCAGGTCGACGGCATGCCTGTTATGTTTTTCCATTACAAAAATAAACAAATTTACCTAATATGAAAAATCGAAGAATATGTTATTCGAGCAGAGACCACAGGCATATTTGTAGCGTGAAACAGTGCGTTTCGGTGTAAGAGTATGGTTGCCGGGTTTCGTCAAAAGGCGACGATCATAGTCCTAGAAACAAGGCACCTGTGATTAACTTCAGACGCCTAGCTCTGTATAAAATTGCTTACAGACGCCAATAGGTGATAGTGACTGCTTACTATTAGGAAAACTGCATGCTGGATTCGACTTCAATAAAAAATATACATACCCTTGATAGTCTCCCAAATGCCATTCATATCGTGAAACCCGAGATGGACAGCTCCACGTAAATAACTGCCTTCAATGGTTTCTTTGGGTGCTGCCGTCGTGATGTTTACCAGGACTTCATCTTCCAACTGAGAATTGATGACGGCCAGGTACGACTGCTCAGCGCGACATATAGTGAAGGCTTCCGTCCAGTTGGCCGGTGTCAAATGGAATTTGTAACATCTGTCCATATCTTTATTGTATTTGTAACCTAAAACAGATGTAAATTCATGAAACTTGGCTGTAGTGTTCACGCCTTTTATAGTCCGGTGTCTTTAGTACGAATTTATAATTGTTCCCAAAACGTTCACCGTTTACGGTTAGCCCCTACATGGCATACATTACACATTTTCGTTTTCAGCCACGCCTTTGAATTACATTAAAAATAATGGGTGAAGACATTATCAGTGATCGATTTGAGGAAAAGCAAAAAAAAATGTAATAAGACTCATCGTTGAACAAATATATTTATTGTATTATTGTTAGTAACTTGAATTTATAGAATAATACGAAATTATATTTGTTTAACTCAATTATATATTGAAAGCATTTTAAGACCTTATTAGTCAGAAACATTTGTTGTGTTGAAATCTGTCGGGTTAATCCTATATTTTAAAAATAAAAGATGATCGTACTTTTCTATCTAGGGTCCCTAATTTTTAAGTAAATATCTGTTTTTTGCTATCGTTGTATATAATAAATGGCCCAATATGTATATTTTTATTAGTTTCTTCATATAATAAATATATGAATGATTGTATTCATTATTATTATCAAGCTCTACAGTGTAAGTAAACACAATCATAAAGCTGTCCAAATCCATTACCTAAAATATTTGGTACATGTATAATCAGTTACTTTCTTACAATCTCAAGTAAATTTATGAATTAATCAATTTGGATTGAACTGATTTAAAAAAATAGGAATGTATACGGAACACTATTCCCAGAAACAAATGTTTTCTGAATAACAGGTGTATAAATTAGCAGGTATTGGCATCAGTAACCAGTAGTCCCTTGCACGTGGAGCCTCGTGACCATGATCATGATAAGTAGTTAATATAGAGCAAACGATGAAGTTAAATGCACAATATTGATCGAACAGGAAAAACGATATGGTTTTTCCGGAGGCAGAATAACACATTTAAATTCTAAACATGACAAGTGGAAATTATGAATTTTCATTACAGATGCAATAAACGTGCAGATAGCGTATCCACATGTATTGTACGCATACAGAAAATAATCCTAAAGGGTTTTCAATTAATATACTAGAAGGTAAGGTTAACTATATACATTAAAAACCTATTGCATTGTTGTAATTTTACGGGTAAACACAGGCTTCTTTACCTGTAAAACCTATTTAAAATTTTATCAATGTAATATTAAAATATTAAATGTAATATTAAAAAATATTGTCTATGTCTGTATGTTTGTTTGTCTGCATAAACATTGTAGTAACACCATTCATCTGCTCGGCATGAAACTTTAGAAAGTTCTTTAATTTCGCTCCTTCCGTATTCCCATTCCGTATTTGTTACTATGTGGATTATTACACATTAAATACATATTTGTGTATTTCGAACAATATGTATTGTACGTTCTTTTCACATATTATCCATGTTTTTGTATCATGTTTTATTTCGATATGCGAAAACAGGTAAATTAATTTTTATTGAGTAATTTATGTAAGCAACGTATAACGTAAAGTGTTTTCAATGTAATGAAATAAAACAACATACGGACTAATCGATCTTTCATTTGAAAAGTTAAAGGTAAATTATAGGTAAAATATACTTACCAGCGACAGGTAAGTTACATTCACTGTTCCATTGCAGCGTCGCCAGTGTTTTCTTGCAGACGAAAGCGTAATTACTGCTACAATTTTCATCCACAAGAGTACCGTCCTTTCTTATTACCACGCAACCTTCTTCGTCTCCAGCGTTGTTAGGCTCATTGAAGGCCCAGTTATCGTACACTTCTGATACTGGCCTTCCTATAATAATAAATACATTTAATAGTAAATTTCCATAAAATCAATTATGAAAGTTACCATTGGACTTAATGTTGCATGCACTTTTGGTTAAGAATAGTAGAATTAATTATTATCTAATGTGCTAAATGATTATTTCCGACGTTCCCTTATCTTAAACGACCCTTGATGAGCCCCTTACAGTCCATATGACTAAGGGGCTCATCAAAAATTGTTGTACATTGGAGCGGATTAAGATTTTTTCAAATGACACAAAAACATCTTAACTTTTATCTCAGCAAATAAACAGGTTAAAACAATCGATCCTTAAAAGCACATGGTACACAAAATAAGTCTAAGAACCTCTGTTCTAAATAAAGTTATTTGGCAAGTTACCATCGACAGTTTCGTAGATTTCCTTGACATTCCAAGCAGCCACACCGATCCAGAGATTTGGGAGACGTGGTTGCGTTGTATTCCAGAATGCTATGACAGCGGTCGCTTCTTCCTCATCTTCAGGGTAGAAAAGAGTAGCACCCTCCATAAAACATCTGACCTTTGCGTCTGCCCATGTTTTTGATACAGTATTAATTTTGTAAAAGTTGTTCATATCATCTATGAATGTGTAGTCTCTCCGGAAGAATTTGTTCGGAAGTTGTCCATCTGAGAAGTTCGAATATCTCTTAAATTTGGAAAAATGCCCAATATGCTAAGTAACAATGACCAATTATTCTATATATTAATACGTGAAGCAAAAATTTGTGATTCGTTTTTAAGATACTTGACGCAGACGGAGGATATGAAATTACGCATGGTTATAGTTGATGTAGAGAAGGATTGCGCAATGCTAATATTTTTTTGAAACAATGAAAAAAAAATATATAAAATCAACTAAAAACACATTACACTCACTACCTTGCATTTGACACAAACACATACATAATAAACGAAATAAAACATTCAATGTCTTACTATGAAAACACATAACGTCGAAAATGTCAGATGTCTTTGTCAAAATACCTGCTATTGCTTTTTAATGCAGTTTAAGTTAATAAAGCTTTTTACCTTTAGCGTTTAAAATAACTTGAAAATTATTAAAATTTATTTACTTTTAACAATATAAAGTTTAGTTTTTTAATTTAAATTACGGTCGAATTTCGACCGTTGCGACGGGTGAATAGTTAGTAGAAATCCCTTTATATTAAAAATATTTAAATTCTAACGACTTTCCTTTTCAGTAACTTTTAAGCCCGCATTTTGTTTTTATACAATTTTATATTCTTAGTTTTAGAACTATATTAATGGTTAGTTACCTTGTAAATAAATATTTGCAACAATTACATAACAACAACACTGCAAACAATGCTAACATAAGTCCTATAATTAAATTCAATACTACGAGTAGGTATAGCAGTTACCGCAATATTTCATACTAAAAATAAATACATTATCATCACAAAAGTAAAGAGATAACCCGAATAGAGAATATTAAACTTTTGTATTGTCTATAAATCAAATACATTATATAAAAATGAATGTAAATAGGGTTTTTTACAGTAAACTAAGAATATCAATTTTGTTATTACCTAGAACTTAATTAAGTATGTTTTTGATAATGTTTAATTAAATGGTTGAATTTACACTTGTAATACACTGAATTATAATGAATAATTGTACAACTTACAACTGAGGCTGGTCTGAATTGCAATCAGTAGCAGGAAAACCATGTATTTAGACCACATCTTGGCTAACAATGAACAAACGTCTGCCCGCGAGTAAATGTCGTTCTACAAGACGATCGGACCTACGAGTAACCATTATCGAGAATTATATTACAAGAATTCCTCATTAATTACTAATTATTTATATACTGAGCAACGTCTACGGCTTCACTTGTGTACTATGGATATACCAATGTTTTGAACGGTTTTTTTTATCTAACTGAAGTAGCACACGAGCATGCAGTCCACCTGATGGTAAGTGGTCACTGCCGCCCATAGACGTCTGTAATCAACTTCATACAGAACATGGGTTCCATCTGAAGTCAATCACAGATGCGTTGCTACTCCCGAGGTCTACGATGGTCGCCTCATGTGAAAGTGTGCCGGCAACCACACCTTTCCATCGAAACGCAACAAATGCTTCACGCTAGAAATAGGTGTGGCGGTGGTACTTCCCCGGTCGAACTTCACTGGATCTATCACCTTCAGAATATATAAGATTGAAGTAGCAAAACGGCATGAAGTCCACCTAATAGTATGCGGTCACCGCTATGGACATCTGTAAACTGCTTCATAAAGAACAAGGGTTCTGAGGTCAATAACAGACGTCCTTCGCCCAAGCACTAAGATGGTCGTGTCGTTTAAAAGTGAGCCTTTTGCGGCAGAAATATTAACTTTAAAGATGGAAGCAACAAAATAATGATCTTCATCACAAATGTGAACCAAAAATCGAAAGTCTCTAACCATCCCTAGTGACAGCAATCAAGATAAATTTATCACAAATGCTCACAAATCTCGTATTTTGGAGCTTTAGAATTATTTCATTTCCACTAACGATATGTTTGTTACTGATTCACACAAAACTGCAGATCGCATTTCGCTGAAAGGAGAATGGCGAATTTCAATACATGCTTGGCTCTAATATTTTTTTAAACGTATACTGTTATGACGTGTGTAATTATGTAGATTATCATATTGTAAATTCATTAAAAAGATAATATTTTCTTTAAAACTTAAGGTTTTTTTTTATATAACTTAAGGCATGTTATACTTTGCAAGTCAAATTAATTATACATAATTGTTTTGTTCTTTGTAATTATTACTCCGTTGACTTCGTCTGGTAATTAGCTAACATAAAAAATAAAAAATATATATATAAAAAGATTAAAACAAAAAAAAAGTTTCAATTTTTTAAGTTCTAATCTTGTTTGAGGTTAGATGTAGAAATAAAAAAAAAGTGAACAATGACAGTAATTGGTAACTGACAGTTGACGCTGACATTTCGTAATTTTCGTAAACATGCGTTTCATTCCACAGAGAAAATGTATTAAAGATTTAAAAATGTGTGCGTGTACTAGCGTACACTCGTAAGAAGTGAAACTTCTTTATGACGTTATTTTTCAAAAAAAAAACCCGATAAACCCCCGATAAAGAAGTTTCACTTCAAAAACTGTTAATTTACAACGAAACGTATACCTGACTGCGTTCCCTTTCACATGCAAGTTCTAGAACAAAAAATAAAATGTATTCTTTCATTTTATGCACTACTGCGGGATGTAAAAAATATTCAATTACGGTATAAATATTAACTTAATATAAGGTTTTTTTTCACACTGTCTTTGACTATATACGCAACTAAGGCCAAACTCGCCATTCTCCTTTGCAATACAGATCAAAACGTGCGGAGATGCTGGAATAAGCTAGTAAATATATATTTAAAATAGAGTCTAGGTAATAAAATTCCATTATTACGACGTTGTTATCTATATACAATCGTACACATAATATATTATACATATTAGATAGGTATCTAACCCAGTGTTACGTAGATTAACGCATATAAAATACGCGTTATTAAAGTTAAATAAAAATCGTGCGTATGTCTGCACTTGAAAGTAAGGGACACATTGGGTTTTTTATAATTTGTCTTTTATAATTATTTTTATCCATCCATCCAATAGAATAACGACATAATTACCAAAAAGCCTAAAATTACTTTTGAATGGAATTTTAATATTTTCCTAGAGATTTCTTACGAAATTATTTAAAATTATTCTTGATAAAAGGGTAACGTACATAAGTAATAAAAATGTATCTGAATGATGAGATATAACATTATATGTTTAATGTCAAACTTTTAAAACGTTCTCCTGAAAAGTAACTAAAACGTAATTACGTCATTCTTCCATTGGATGAGCGATATATATAAAATTTTAAGATTATTTTGTGTACTACCTGAAGGTACTTTACCAAATGTATTTTTTATACTACTACAAAAAATACAGACAGTTATATTTCTTCAAATACTAGGTACCTCAACGGTGCAAGAAATTTATTGCAAAAATGTTCACAAAGCGTGTCCATTTGTTTAAATGTATCCTGTACAAGCCTTGGTGCTGCATTGATCTTACTTGATGGCATTTCCCATTTAGCAAAATTCAAGTGGTCCAATGTCACAATGTCTTCGTAAATAATTCAATATATATACTATTATAACTCATACATGTACATTCACACACACACACACACAAACGCATACGCATGCACGCATGCGCGCGCTCACACACGCACACACACACACATTTAAAATAACGTAAAATAATTATACTTTAATCTGTCTGTTAAATAACACAAGTATTATGTCTTGGTGGATGAGTGGGGTACATACCTGTAACACAGGTCTCGTACTTAGTACAGGGCTCTTGCGACTTGTTCAATGTGAATGTGTTAAATATATATATATTTTTTTAATGCCCCCTTCGCTTAACTTTATATTAGCACTGTCTTCAGGCCTTGCCTCTTATATTTCTTTAATGCAGATTCAAAAAGCAACTATGCAGTTCATCTGATGGTAAGGCAACTGTCGATTAAGGAGAAACATAATAAACCCTAAATAAGGTAAGACTGAAATATGAAATAGGCTCTATAGGGTTTGTGACCCCTTTCCCCCCACTACTACTCCTTAGCACTAGTATTGAACACATCGTGTCTATGCCTTACCACACTTTTCATAAGTTTGTAAAACTTTTTTTTTGATTAAAGAAACAAGCATAAAGTCCACCTAATGGTAAGTGCTAAGTGGTCGAGTGGTCATTGCCCATGAAGTTGCTTTTAAATTTAAATGAAGTTGCTTACACTGCCCATGTTAAGCAACTTCATTTAAAATAAGGGTTCTATCTGATCTAGACTAAGATGGTCACTCATATAAAATTGAGTGGTCAACAGCACCTTGTCTCCGAAACGTAAGAACTGCTTCAAGCTTCATACTCAATCTTCTCAATCTTCAATGTGGTAGTGGTATCTTCTCAGCTGAACTATTACGTTCTACTGCCTTATGACTACTAAGTACTACAGCTACTTTGTCAAAATCAAATCAAAAATCCAAAAATCCCTTATTAACAATAATGGGTTAGTTATACCTACAATATGGGATTTACCCTGGTAAGGTTATTAATAACCTGTAGTAGGGGAGTCTAATCTTCCCTGTGGTCGCCTACCATATTTAAACAACTTAAAATTCTGTCTGTCTTATAATAGTGTTGACATTAGACATAGGTACGGAGATACGAAGGTGTCTTAAAAACCGATCCACAAGTAATTTCACATTATTGCAAGGTGCTGATAATAATTGTCTGGTATAACTGTCTCCAATAGCATTGGACTGATATTAACTTATTAAGCTGGTTCAAAGATCATTTAATATCGGTTTATCACAGAGGTCGATAACATGTTTACATTTTTAAGCAAATAATCTTCTTAAACAGAAAATATTTAACGCAAAAGTAGCACTATTATCTTAAATGTTTCAGACAGCCTCTGGGTCCATGTATATCTGGGTTTAAGCAAGGCATTAAACCCAGAAAACAATAAATCATATTTTAATAAATAAATTTAACACCAAGTAAAGATTCAATTACCAAATCAAGAAGATTTAGAAAACTGTCTCTCATAAAATATTTAGAAAATACATTTATAAACTTATATTAAATGTAAATTTTAAATACAAAAAATATCCTATTACTGACGAAATAGGATAGAAATGCGAGAATTCATTGACATAAATCACCATAATTTTAACGTTGAATAGCGCCATTTATCAATCAGGAAAAAACATACTTCTCAGAAATATTCAGAATATTCCGAAAATTAAGATTATGTCATGCAATCAAAATGAATCACTTCGTGATATTATAGATACTGTGCGTAAGAGGACTGATTTAATTATCATATTATTATTAATTTCATAATTTCATAATTGAGGTGAGGTGTAATCGAAATCAAAAAACCTACATATAAGTTTTGCCCATGCAATAAGTAAAAAATCTATGATATAGTGTAGAGCGGCGTTCGTTCACCGGCGTTCGGTGTACGTCATTCGGACTTAAGAGTTTTCCTGTTAATCTTGTTTAAAGGTTACTGTTTTATCGCCGTGGATCTGCCGTCATTACCATCCTGCGATCGGCCACGACCGCATCTCGTTACACCTTTGTTATTTCTCTCAAAATGTTAACAAAGCTTGTGTTTATCATTGTGTTGATAGAAACATTCCCTAGATTTACTTGTGAGTGACTTACCTATACTTTGTTAACTAATTTTTTGATGTGGTATATTAAAAGTACATTTTAACGTTTTAGACTGCCAAGTGCATGAAAAATTCTTTCGGAAAGATTACACTTATATTGAAGATATAAGAAGTTTCTACAAAGTGCATACATTGCATAAAACTTGGGAGGATGCTAAGATCAAGTGTGAACTTGAAGGTGCATCTCTATTTTACCCAGAAGATGACGACGAAGTATCTGCTGTAATATCATACTGGAATACGACGCAGCCATTTTTTCAATGGGTTTTTATTGGTGTAAGTGATTGGAACGTCAAAGAAGTCTTCGAGACTATAGATGGTGAGTAACACTATTTTAGATAAGCTTCTTACATGTTCAACATTTATTATCGTACCAATTTTCACAAGGAGGCAATTCTTTAACACACTTATTGTATGAGTTTGTTCATACACCAGCCTTTCTATTAGTTTGTTTCGTTGCTAAGAAGCTTTATAATAAAAACAAATATTATTTGATTTCGACAAGCTACATTATGACTACGTCATGCAATACAATTTACATATTACGAGTATAATTATATTGCGTACAAACATATACGGTATTTGCCAAACAGTTTTTAGTCCAATGTTAGGCAACACACTGGGATATATTTTATTACTGTACTGATTGAAAGTAACGCCCATTAAATTAAATAAGATTATGATCAGATCCGTGGATAGTATAAAATATAAGAAACTGTAGATAACTGATTAAAATGTAACTAACTTCATAACTGACTCTAAAAATAGTATAATCAACAAATTTAGTTCATTAAATATCAAATATTTGTTACCCGGATTCTGATGATCACAGCTTTGATTTTTTATATAACAGTACCGGTTTAAAATATTTATATTCGAACGTGGTACGATCAACAATGGCGCCGTCAAATTCAAATCTCAATTCACTCTAAAGTTTTTTTGTAGTTACATCCTTGTTTAATATTAAAGTATCTTCTTTTTCAAATAACTCTAAAAAGTGGTATTTAACATTATTTATAATCATAATGTTGTTTCTAACTAGATATAAATAATACAATAATAATTGTGTTGTGTGTTTCACAATAATGTTTGGTTAAACTATAGTTTCAACGAAAAGGTATTCTAAGACATTTAAGTGACGTTTATTATCAACTTATAAAAACAATATAGAAAGGCTTAATTTGTTTTTATCTATTATCAATAACTTGTAATTGTTGTATTTTATACATAGAAAAGTAAACAATACAAACTATTATTACAGTTAAAAATATAATGAATATGCGAGATCGCGTCTTTCAGTAAGTATGTAGAGTTAAATTAGAGCCAAAACGTAGTGAAATATCGAGCCATAATTTAATTAATGTAATCGGCTTTTTTAATTTTAAATCTTCTTTTTAAGATTTTTGATTATAGATTTTGTATAAATATATTATAGCAATAGAAGGAACGGGCAGCCTCATAAAAGTCTAAATACCCAACACCTTGTCAAAAATAAGTTCGGTAATTCAACAAATCCTGTTATGGTCTTATATTTATAGTAATACTAAAAATATGTTTTTGCCAAAACACTACCGCACTTTACAATATCATTTATATTATTATGCAAAAATAAAGAACAGGTAGATGCCCTGAAAAATAATTATAATACATTGTTTTAGGCAGGCCGATATCAAATGTGTACGACAACTGGGGTTTTGGAGAGCCCAATAATGCTGATGGCTTAGAGGGTTGCGTGATCTTGCGTAAGGATAGTACTCTCAACGATGACAAGTGCGATAATAAATATCCTTTCATCTGCAAGAAATCCCTGGCTACTCTACAGTGGAATACGCAGTGCAATATGCCTGATTCAGGTACGTAATAAACTTATGTGTAACCGAAGACATTCAATTAGCAATAGATCGTACGTGGAGAGGAAAAGTGTTGACAAACTTCTTGCCAATTAGCAATAAGATGACTCATAATTCGCTTACATTTAACAAAAGAGTTACAACTAAAAATGTATCATTAAAATGCGTTTGAATGAAAGTGCTTTGTATATATTTACAACTTATCGTAAAATATCTCCATGTCTGTTTTAACTCATTGCAAGCATTAATATGGTCCGGCCTAAATTGGATTCAATATAATTGTTCCTATGGATTCCTATTAATACCTACAATAGTCTGCCGGTATCAACCTTATGTCGGGTGGACAGTCAGGGTCGAATGGTCTGTCTTTTATTCGTCAAGATCTGTTCTTTAGTAGTCAATAGGTTCTATAAAATATACAATTCGAGTTTGATTTCTATCTAATACAGGTGATAGAAATTTGTCAACGAACAGTTTAAATAATTAGTACCAAGTAATCGTCCTGTTCGTTTTGGATTCATGCCATGACTTTAATCGACGAAATCTACTTTTTCCTTACTGATTTGTTGATATACGAGTACTTTCATTATATACACTTTTACAATTTAAATTACTTGAGTACTATCTGTTGGGTTATTATTAGTAATATTTTATTTTATCTATTTTTAGTAGATTTATGTTTAAGAAGTCTACCTACTTGATTGTTTGAAGACATCCTAGTTATCAGAAATACATCATGATTATGATACAAAGGCCATTAATATTCAAATCGTCTGGGATTGCCATATTAGCCGTTCACGAATTTTGCGTCATCACTCTGTAATTTAAAAGTTTAATGTTTCGCCAGTGATATTAACACTGACCTTGCCGGCAGATGTCAAAACTTTTAATAAAAATGGCTTTATGTTTGTTAAATAAATCACCTATACTCCTCATATTATTTGTTGATCCCATGAAAGTTTAATCAAACAAGATATATCCGTTCCCTGAATTATCCTAAACAGGGATGTTAAACTTTTGTTTCGTGAATAATAATAAATTTTGTATTCAATTATATTTTTATTTTTATCTGACTGAAGTAAAAAACGAGCATGCAGTCCACTTGATGGTAAGTGGTCACTGCCGCCCATGGACATCTGTAATCAACTTCACACAGAACATGGGTTCCATCTGAAGGCAATCACAGATGCGTTGCTACTCCCGAGGACTAAGACGGTTGCCTCATGTGAAAGTGTGCCAGCAACCACACCCTTTTATCGAAATGCAAGAAATGCTTCACGCTAGAAATAGGTGTGACGGTGGTACTTCCCCGGTCGAACTATACTGGTTCTACCACCTTCAAATTCAAATGCAAATACTCGTATACATGCAAGAAAAAACTACATAATTATGTTATGTTTGTTGTATTTTTCTACGTTCCACAAAACGAATATACACACGTAGTTGTTATTTTTGGTAAATAATAGCAATGTATTACAATATATTTGTTTATGGTCTAGGAAGTGTTGCTTTGTATGTTGGAACGAGCAGCAAATATGATTACCAAGTTATCGTGTTCGGTTCGGTTATTGTAGCCGTCGATTTTACATAAATAAATATTTATTAATAACCCGTAATTACTCATGTATTTTGTAAATTGAGCTGACTGTCAATAGTAACTGCCATAAGATCTGAAATTCTTCACCTTTTTTATGCTGTAATACAGCAGTCGAACGCTATGTGGTATATAACATTTCGGGTTAATCTTCAGACATTGCGGGTTGATTTTCAACATTAGTCGGTTCCATTAGATCTGATTAACTAATAGTCCAATTAATAGGTGACTTGTGTGCTCTTTTAATGCAAATATCTTCATTACACAGAATATATATACAGCGAGGAACACGCCAGATGCTACAAGTTCCACCTGACGCCACGAAACTGGACCGATGCGCATACAGTTTGCAACGACGAGCAGTCGTACTTAGCGGTCATCAACTCTGAAGGGGAGCGCGCACATTTGGTCAACATGACAGCCAACGCGCCCAAAGACGCCGTAGCTGGCGACTACCTGCGTGGAGGGGTCCATCTTGGCTTCCAGAATAAAAACGGCTGGGTGACAGTTAAAGGTATGCATTGGACACCTTGGAATGGGACGATGAGTGTTGTTTATGGAATGAAACAGCATTGAGCATGTAGTCCGTTTACGTGTAAATTGTCTCTGCTGTAATGAAGTAATTCTTGCGTTTCGGTGAAAAAATGTAAACAGCTCACTTTGCATGTTGAGATTATCTTAGTCTTCGAAAGTCGCAATGCTGTGATTGACATCCGATAGAACCAATGTTCTGTATGAAGTTGCTTATAGATGTTCCTAGGCCTTAGTGACTGTCGTAACAAAACCTTCTCGGTGGGCGTCCTCAGCGCTACATAGAGTAATTCGTCGAAACTGCCTCTTACGACAGGCATGAATACCTTAGCTTTATCGTGGTCCCGAAACAAACATGTTCCTCTTTTTCTCGTTTCTTTTCAAGTCTCCTAACACAATACAGTACATGCAATACAGAAGAAATATTTAGGTAAAACGATGGTGCTTCCGCAGTAGAACCAAATAATTATTTAATCTTCAGTACAAGAAAATATGTTTTGGACACTATCAACCCCGATTGGCCAGCGAAGTAAATGCACTGAAGTCTTAGTAATAGAATCTCGTTTTTACCCTTTGGATACGGAACCTTAGAAATGAAACTTAAAACTAATATAAAAAGCATATACCTCTATAGCTTAATATCTGACTTATGTCATTGTCAATTTATGTCCCTCTGTTGGACGAGCCTATTTCTAAATGTAAATGCCTCAACCTTTACATTTAGAAATAGGCTCGTCCAACAGAGGGACATAAATTGACAATGACATAAGTCAGATATTAAGCTATAGAGGTATATTATGCTTTTTATATTAGTTTTAAGTTTCATTTCTAAGGTTCCGTATCCAAAGAGTAAAAACGAGATTCTATTACTAAGACTCAGCTGTCCGTCTGTCCGTCCTTCCGTCTGTCCGTCAATCTATCACCGGACTGTGCGTATCTCATGAACCATGAGAGCTAGGCAGTTGAAATATTTAAGGATGGTGTATTTCTATTGCCTCTATAGATACAAATACTATAAAACTAATAAAATGAATATTTAAGTGGGGCTCCCATACAATTAACGTGACTTTTTTGCTGTTTTTTTTACCGGGACCGGAAGCGACGAACTCTTTATGCACGAAAACTCATACTTTGCCGGTTTTTGATCACAATGTCATTCCACATTTGTAAATAAAGTTTTTTTCAAAATTAGCAAGTATCTTCGCGATCGCTAAAGGATGTGTTAAATGGATCAATAACAAAAGCATTGTCGCCAATAACATTTAACAGGTAACAATAAATTCGAATTGTTTCCTCAATATGTTTTAAGTTATACAAACACGAGTCAGTTTACTGCATTTTCTTTCTAAATTATCGCAGAATTGTTACATTTTAATAATCAACGGGTACTAAGGATATGCACAGTATCGGCAAAAAGAATTCTTAATGAATTCAAAAACCGCATGTCGTGAGTACCCGTTGATTATTAAAATTGATATATCAAGTTTTTCTAGCTTCGATTTTTTCCAAATAGGCTTGTAGGTATTTGCAACCCGCCACTGTCCCCGTGCTGGGGTTTTTCTCTTAGTCTTCATGACATTTTTTTTTTGTTTTCGAGGGGGAAACCTTCCAAAGGTACCCGACGCCGTGGGAGCGACGCAGGGTTATGTGGGATTTTACCGCACTAAAACCCCCCCAGTGGCCGTCCTCGGCGCTGAAAAAGAGGACTCCGGGATCTCGAAACGACTTCAACCGGAATCCTCCGAGCGCGCTGCCCCATCGGGCTCCTCCCAGATGGGCGGCTGGGCCCACCGCTCCCCCTAGTCTTTACGACGGTATGCAACCACACATACCGCCGTCCTTCCCGGGATTGCCTGACCGAACGGTTCGAGCTCCCACTCTAGCCGTCTGCAACCCTGGAAGCCCCTTTTAGTCGCCTCTTACGACAGGCAGGGAATACCGTAGCCCTATTCTGACCCCGAGGCTACAGGGACGTAGTCTTCATGACATAGCTAGTCTATAATAATAATGACAGTATCCGTATGTATGTATATTGCATTAATTTGAAAAAGATATACAATAGTTTGTGTGTTCTTACAATAGTTAATAATAATGCATTTTAACGGTCTGTGTTTGAAATCAAATGGAGATTAAACTAGTAGAAATTATTTAAGGAATTTAATTGAGAATATCTTCAAAGTACATTTTAAAGGGAAATTTGGCTCTATTTCAATAAAATTCATTTACATAGGCAATCAAAACAAATCAAATTAAAAGTCAGAAGTATTTTTTTGATGGTCTGTAGCACTCAAAAAGTTCGAAATACCTACTATTTCTAAAATTATTAAAGGAAACATTTATACGTATGGTATCTTACATTTCTAACAGCTACTTTTTGATAAAAAACATAATATAACTGAAAAATCAGAGGTAATCGAATCTCGTACCTTCCTATTAAGACTCGCAAGTGTCAGCCACCAGGTTATCATTATTTTGCAGATAGCTAGATGACCTTTAAGTACAATTCATTACTGTAATGAAGAGTTCTTGGAAATGATTAACTGGAATAATGAAACAAAACATAAATAAATTAGGTCGACAATGATGTAAGAACACAGAATACGCAACTGGGAAAACCCGCGTATGTTAATGCATATTGTCGCAAATTACACTTATCAAGTTTTGTTGTCATTATGTAGGTTATCTGGTAGCTAGACTCGTGTCAAGCATACTTTGGCTACACTGTCAATTCTACAAAATTGACTGGAAGCTGCAATTTTAAAAGGTTTTTTTTTTGTACAACCCATTATTGTCCCACTGCTGGGCACGGGTCTTCACTCTGAATGAGAGAGTTTTAGGTCATAGTCCACCGCGCTGGCCAAATGCGAATTGATGGACACTGCGAATTGGTGGACTTGGAATAGTAGGTTTTTATTTAACAGGCAATATTTAGAAAATGTAACATGATTTAAATTGTAATAATGTTCATGGGTTTGATGAAATAATGACAAAATGTTACCTCAAGATTTGGACTACGAATACATTTTCAATCTTTTGAAGTACATTCAGTAGGTACAGACAAACATTCTATGTACGCGATTTACAGCACACAGAGCTTTATTTTTTTATATGTATGTGTGTATATATTTTGTATATGTTTATGTGTATGAAAAGGTAAAGATTACCACACTAACAATAACTTAAAAAAAAAAAACAAAATATAAACATTTGAATAATTTTCCATATGCGGAAAATTGTAAAGATCAGATTACCTAATATTTAAAATCAGTCCAATCGTACTGATAGTATCGAATTGCTATTTGCTCACAAATTACTTACTTGCTTGTTATTGATATCATACAATTACGTAAAATAGTACTTTTTGAATTGACTATAAAATTATATTATAGAGGTTCCATTATAATCGCATTACGTTTCTTGGTTTGAATCGCTTAATGTTTTATTCCGTCGTTTTTACGATAGAACAAAAACATAAATAGTTGTTAACAAAACAAGTATTTTGTATAGGGATTCCCCTTATTCTTTTTTGTTTTCATTGTCGTATCATATCCGTCTGGGCAAAAGGAGTGCAGGCCGCCCCCAAACCAGGTGGACTGATGACCTGAAAGAAGACGGCGGGTAACCGCTGGATTCGGATGGCTCAGGACCGGTCAAAGTGGCGCAGATTAGGGGAGGCCTATGTTCAGCAGTGGACTTTCAAAGGCTGATGGATGGATGGATGGATACTATATGTATACATAATTTTCTACCCTACAAAACCTTGTAGAGTAGGAGTATTTACTAAGAATAGAATCCAGGCCCCTTATAAACATTATAACCCCATACAACTCATACATACATACAGAGGTCTTAGACTGAGAGTCTGAGAGATTGACATGGAGCACAGGTTTAGCGGTAATAGGATTAATAATAACCTAATAGGACCTATTCTAAACCCTATAAACAGTTTACACCATATAAACGGTGCAGAAACGATTAGAAATACAGAATCACATACATACATTTTTATAATTTTATGTTGTTTTATACATCTAAAGCTACAAGAAAAGTCACAAAATTGTTGGAATTCAGGTAATTTTAATAAATCTTGTTAATATTTTAAAATAGAAAATTTGTGAGGAGGTGCGTTTGTTACTCTTTCACGCAAAACTGTCGGTCGGCACACATAGTTTAAGACTATATTACTGTGATAGCCGAAACGGAGCCGCGAGAATAATGTAGTAATATAATATTCCAGGAGTTCCATTACACCAGAGCGGCTACAGCAAGTGGGCTTACGGGCAGCCTGACGGTCGCGACATGGAGAACTGTGGATCAATGTTCTACTCAGGAGAACTGAACGACATCGGCTGCTTCCAGAAAATGTTCTTCATATGCGAACACGAGGTGCAAATACTCACCGAGGACATTAAGTATAAATTTGGAACCGACGATCATAAGGATGCACTAATAAAAATTTTTGGGAAACCACCTCCACAACCGTCAATTTCCAATTAGGTCTAACTTCACTGCATACGTTTTGATCGTTTTGTTTCCTAAGTCAGCATTTAAACCAGCTACAACAGTTTACAATATACGTTTTTACTATTATTTTGAATTTGAATATATTTTTGTAACTCATTATTTACCTTATTTTAACACCATGACGTAGAATAGACGACATGATACAATATTTGTTCTTATTGAAAGAGAGTAAGCCTGATTTTTATTAAACTTACTTTTTATATCAAAATTTAAAAAAAAAACTGAAATCTATCGGTAAGCCTCCATGTTATTATAGTAGATATATCGTAAGATTTTCATGTTAGAAAAAATGAAATCTATCGAATGATTTTCGTTTTTTTAGCAATTTTGGTAGAAAGAATTTGGAGGAAACAGACTTATACCCGTTTTCATTAGAGGCACAGAAAAATACCTATAAAAATATAAATTATATCTTGCAAAATTCATATCTGTTATAAATCAAATTGTAAAATTGTAGTTTCAGTTTCAAATGTACGTTCATCAAGTCAAACATTAATCGCCAGATCAGATAAAATAATACTTTGGCTGTGGTTTTTAAAATTCTTTGTCTTTTTTTTAAAACAAAAAAAATTTGATCATCTTTGCGATTTCAAAAACTACTAAACGTATTTTGACTGAAGTACCATTTGGATTTGAAAGTTAGCTTTAAACATGTTTTTAATACATTAAAAATATTAGATGACCTTCAAATATTCGACGATTCGAATACCTTTGAGAACTTGTGCTTACACACTTATTTCCTCAAATGTTTTTCTTCGACGTAAAGCAGTTGTAAATACACATTCTAATACGTTCAATAATTCTAATAATTCAGTTCTAATACGTCACTTTAGATAAATCGAAGGTGGGTTAAACCTCGGACCCCCAAATTGTGCGATTTGTCGAGTGAAGATCTCTGTAAATCTGAATTATTCTTATTCATATTGCTTGGATGTTATGAATTGCGATACCAATTATCGCTACAAACTATATATTTCAAATGTAAAATCCACTTAATTCTGTTGCCATTATACAGTCAATAGGTATTTTGAGGTTTTAAAATGCGTGTCATTGAACGAGACTTTCGTAACAAAAATCCCCGTGCGCAATATCGGGGTATTTACATCGTGATGTAATGTGTAACGAAGACAGTTTTGTATATTAATTTTTCATTTTTAAATTGTTCGTAGTTTTTAAATGACATTTATGATGTTAAAAACCCAAATGTGTAGGCTGGGCAAATTACCTTTCTAAACGGCAAATATTACAATTTTTCCTCTTGTATTAACCCAATGTCGTCAAAAACATTAAGAATCTCAAAATGAAGGTATGATTTATTATAAGGATATTTTTTTTCACTCACAAACATGATTCTTACCCGAAGTTATAAGAATTCACACATCGACCATAATCAAACCCCCAATAAAGACAATACTTAATATTTATCTAAATATTTTACAAAGCTTTTATATGTATTTTTCGTCTGTAACTTAATTTTCGAGTTATTTAAAAACACCCACTACAGGAATAATCTGATTAAATTGAGGAAGCCGCATTTAATAGGAAATGCGCGTATTTTTACGTAGAGACATTACAGTATTGACATTGTGTTTTAAATTGTTGTAATTTTCTTTGAAATTAAATGAAATGAAAACTTTGGTCGCTTTCCTCTACATAAGCTTCAACTATGAAAATCTCATATCCATGCGCGCAGTAGTCGTTAAAGGTACTATAGTTTTACGCTTCATATATTAATAGAATAAGCAGGTATTATTAAAACCCATAAAATTGTTGTAGGTATGTTGGAGGGTAAGAAAGTAAAAATAAAAGACCTTAATATTTTATATTGAGGTGTAAGTTTATTCGCATAACAATGTTTCATACAAATTTCCTCATTTTGTACACACCTTTTCACGTTTGTTTTGTAGTTATTATCTTTTATAAAAGTTGACTCTCTAAAATTTTAACATATCATCATGTCTGTTCCCTATATCTAATTCGCTTCACCGCTGCAGTAAAATCATACAATAGAGGATTCACTAAGGCAAAGTATTAGGAGGAAATAACATAATTACTGTGGTAAAGAAGTAGTTACGTAATATACAAAAAATTGTGTTTCAGTGAACACGGAATGGGCTCGTATAGTATATTATCAGCCTTCCTGCAATAGGACGCGACGCGTCCTACACAATTTTCCTAATGGACATTGCACAAATCGCACTGGTATCAGGCTGCCGAGGCTGCCAGTTACACCTATAAGAAAAATTCTTTACTAATAACAACTAAATCACTTTAAAATCAATTCAAAATGTACATTATCCATCTTATCCGAGTAAACGAATCTAATCTGCTACAAAAAATTAGCAAATTTAAATACAAAGGTCACCTAGTCCGTCTATGTAAAATTAAACACTTAAGTATAGAAAAACACAAGATCGAGAGCGTTGGCTCGCTTGTGATATCGTATATTATGCCTTCCAGTGTACACATTCAACGAATGAATAGCGAAAGATATTGCGTTGACACATTAAAACTAAAAGTTGACTGTACATTTTATATTTTATATGTAAATATTTGTACATATTGCACTCTGAAGTAACAAAAATTATTAGAAAAAAAATCTGTCGAAACGAAGAATATATAAGCAGAACAAAAAATATCTCAGTAAATACAAATTCAAAGAAATTAGTTTCAATCACAATGTTCGTAGCTCGTACAATAATTCTAATTCCCTATGGCTTACAAAGCTTACAAAAGATAAATACAGAGGTCATTTACAAAAAATATACTTCTACCCAAATAATATAAAAATAACAACAGCCATCTGTACTTTCTTAGATGAATAAAATTAAACATATGTCAAACATATGACAATAGAATCTAAAGGTACTTATATACAAAGTATCAATGGACACGTATGGGCTGCTCCAAAGCCCACGTTTGGTTAATAGACTGGACGAGCCATGTTTGGTCACTACTATACTTTCCTCGCTTTCCTAAAAAATAAATAGTATAAAGGCATTGAAGGGCAACCGGTTCTGGAGGGGCAGCGGGTGCCAGTCTTCCGTCCCGGCCTCAGCCGACTCATATCTCCCATATCGCTTCCGTAAACTATCCGGATTTAAACGAATCCGGCTCTAATTATCACCTAAGACACAAATTATATTAGGGTATCTCATATTATTACTTCTCGTCTGAGATTATTATACTTAATAAATCTATTACAATTTCGAAATTGAATAATATGTATCAAATAAGACCGGCTGCGCACCGACGGAATCCGTAAACTATGAAGCTATTTATAATGAGTCTACGCGTCAAATGATGTATAACAATTTACTTATCAAATGGCAGTTATAATTGTCACAAACTCGAGATGCAAAGTATACACGGGCCGTGTAAGACTAAGAGCGTTTACTGTCGCATCTCAGTTATAAGGCATCTTAGCATTAAGTTATTATATATGACATTACATTCAAACCCGAGTATAAATCGTAAACCACGAAACAAACACGCGAATACACGCACCGTGAACATAGTTAATGGCAGTGTGTTGTCAATACGCCCCTCAGCGAGACACTAAGACACTCGTGACTTTTGTGCTTCGTTTCTATACTTTAGATTCGCTAATGCTACTCGTAATAAAATTATATAAGTCGAAAAGATGTAATATAAGCGGACTAGCGCGCGGACCGCGGTGCCAGCTCGATCGTCGACCGCTGAATTTATACGTATATTAAGAAATGCATTTCCAAAAAACCACAATCATACGTATTATGTAAATTTACATCACACTAAATGGCATGTAAAGAAGACACATTCAACACGCACCAAACAGATACTTATAATTAATTTTTATCGCATTAGATACATGGAGGATGAAGTGTCGGCGAGTGAGACATTGTAATGCTTAGATGAAGTACCAAATAGACTCCTAATACCTGCATTTTAATATACAGAGTGTAAAGCGACATGTCGAATCACTCAGTTGAACGAACCTTTATAGTAAATTAACATGCTCTAATAATACATTCAATTATCATTTCAAAAATTAATAAAACCGTCGATTAATTGTACATGAGATAACTTATAAACGTACATAAATATACTAAGGATATTTATTAAAATAAATTTCAAAACCTATCGATTTTATCATAGATTATTAATGTCTTTTTATACGTTCACATCTGTGATACGTAAATATTTAAAAATATAGTTCAACAAGGTTCCTTGTACAATCAATCGAACAAACAATAAAACTTATATTTTTCATGACTATAAATTGAACATGAATATCTACGAAAAACATTTTGAAATCATTTATCATTCTATGTATATGTACAATCAGCTGTTTAAAATTTTAAAAAGACTCATTTATAAGACTGAGTGACATAAACAATAACTACCCATTAGGAGTCTATTTGGCTTGTTACATCCACGTTACGCGAGATGAGCACACGATGCTACGCGAGTGCATCGATGATAGCGAGACACCAAAGGCTACTAGACGGACACTGTACAACTAATTATACCTGAAATCCTCTGAACGAATTGATGAATGCCCACCAGCAAACGGAACCAGGCTTAACGTATGTTTTAACACTTACGGGTAATTGAGATCGATAATTTTAGGTTCTATATACTATGATATTCCATTCTCAACAATGTAGGTACATAGTACAGGTAACGCGAAATAAGGCATTTCGTACGGTTATATCGCTTATGGGCAGTTATAATTTCTTTATTTTAATTTGTTGATTTGTAATATAACATTAATTTGTAGATCATATTGAATCCAAGTTGCCTTAAAGTATTGAGAGGAGACAGATTTGGTTAGGAAGTTAAAACCATACTATTGCGTGTATGTCGGTACTACCAACATATAGGTACCTACTATTCCAATATTGTTCCCATGTAATAAGCTCAGCCAAATAGAGGAAGTCAAATCTATTACTTTTTGTTAATAAATATTATATTGAATAAATCAGCTGCCATAGGTAACTAAGAGATTACTTTGTACATAGAACTAAAAATTAAAATTTTACGTTACACTAACCTGGACATAATTACAGGGGCACAGTTTATGGGCACTACATTCCTAATCTCGAACCTACATAACAGCTGCCTGACCACGTACACGCAATGTTATGTAAAAAGTAAGTAACAGTATACAATAGTTATGTAAAACACTCATAATAATAGGAATTAGGTTAACCAAACCTGCCTCCGGTAATCCTAAATTTAGATCATATGAGACACAATTAGAAGTACTGAAATTCCCACACCTACAACGAAGACTACTGTACATCGCATAGAACGACACCCATTATTTGGTTACTTAATGAACTTCAAATTAAATTCAAAGCGTCAAACAACGGGCCCAGCACTGTAGTATTCGCAATGAAGTCTAACGTTACATTGACTGTGCAGTGACTTTTAACATGGCGTTTCTAACGTCAGCGTAGTGTAAACTAAAACTGAACTACAGACAGACACGAAAACGCTTTTATGAAAGCTACCGAAGACAGTAGAACTTTACATGTAATAAGACACACTTATCTCAGACTACGTAAGATATTTCAACACATTTATAATTGTAATCACAGCAATAATAAATTAGAGTTATTCGTTAAACCGAGGGACGCGGGCACAGGACAATGGAACATGAATCGGAACTAAAATCGACGGGACACGATAACACGTCTCACATAAACTATATATAAACAAACACAGTCGTAAATCATCAACAATGTCCGCTCGCATCGGCCGACGTTCACTGCGAACCACTACAATACATATCAATCGAAAAGGTCAATCGACGTACCGTCAATTTTGGTAAATAAACATAACTATTAACGTTTCACCCAATAGAATCATCTCTTCATATATTATTAATTTTCTCTATAACTCTCGTAGTGTTTGCGTAATTTAGGAGGTGTACTTATAGAACGAGTCTTACGATACGGTCGTATCCGAGTGACCAACTCGGTATCCAGTCGTGAGGGAACAAACGCGAGCGACGCGTCGGCCCAAACGAGACGAGGTCGTTTCGGCCGACGCCGCGGGCCCCAACTCAACACTAATATATTCTCCGAACGTTCAACATCACATATATTCACTAATCTCGCACACGATCGTCGGTCACCGAATACGTACGAAACCGGGTGCCGGGGTACTCAAGTTATAAATATCACGTCCGACGTCAGTGTCAGTGCACTTCACTAAAACTAGGCAGTCTATGAGCGGTTCTCTCCGGGGGGACGTTGGGGGGCGATCGGCTAGAGCTCCGCCGGCGCGTCCGACAACGCCGGCGTTTGCGTCGTGGACACGTCCGCCACGTCCCATATCTCCTCGAGGAACGGGGGTAGCTTGCGGTTCTTCAGCTTGAGGCTGATGCACATGTTGGAGTTCTGCATGCCCAGGGTGCGCAGCTCGGAGAGGATGGACAGGATCTTGCCGTACATGACCGAGCACCGCGGCGACGCGCTGTTCTGGTTGATGATGTACACCCGCAACGTGTTCAGGTAGTACCGCTGGATCTCCTCCACCAGCTGCGGGTGTTCCAGCCCCGGCCGATCTGGAATATTATCAAGACACCCTTTAGACATTGACTTTAGGAATGATTAACAGAAAAATATCCTTAAACAACATTAGTATCTATATTATCATTGGGCTTTGTAAGGCTTGAATTAAACTTACTAATGATTCTGAAAGTGAGCGATACTTGAATAATTTTAAGAACCTTTAAATATTACTAACTTAGAACTATATATTTTCACGTTCGCGTGTAAGATAGAGGATCACTAGATATTATGGATTACATCTGGTACAAGCAGCGGCAGAAGTGCAACAGGTCCTCGATGACGTACGACATGCCGGCCTTGCGGTAGTTGTCGCGCGTGTATCTCGTCGAAACCTTCCCCATTATACGTTTGGCAATAAGATAGACAATCACCTGAGAAGATGACGATGGCGGTGAGCAGCGCGTAGTGCACGTTGTCCATGGACATCTGGTACATGCAGCGGCAGAAGTGCAGCAGGTCCTCGATGACGTACGACATGCCGGCCTTGCGGTAGTTGTCGCGCGTGTATCTGGTTTGAACCTTCCCCATTTTACGTTTGGCAGTAAGATAGACAATCACCTGAGAAGATGACGATGGCGGTGAGCAGCGCGTAGTGCACGTTGTCCATGGACATCTGGTACATGCAGCGGCAGAAGTGCAGCAGGTCTTCGATGACGTACGACATGCCGGCCTTGCGGTAGTTGTCGCGCGTGTATCACGTCAAGACCTTCCCCATGTTACGTTAAGGAGTAAGATAAACAATCACCTGAGAAGATGACGATGGCGGTGAGCAGCGCGTAGTGCACGTTGTCCATGGACATCTGGTACATGCAGCGGCAGAAGTGCAGCAGGTCCTCGATGACGTACGACATGCCGGCCTTGCGGTAGTTGTCGCGCGTGTATCTGGTTTGAACCTTCCCCATTTTACGTTTGCCAGTAAGCTAGACAATCACCTGAGAAGATGACGATGGCGGTGAGCAGCGCGTAGTGCACGTTGTCCATGGACATCTGGTACATGCAGCGGCAGAAGTGCAGCAGGTCCTCGATGACGTACGACATGCCGGCCTTGCGGTAGTTGTTGCGCGTGTATCTGGTTTGAACCTTCCCCATTTTACGTTTGCCAGTAAGATAGACAATCACCTGAGAAGATGACGATGGCGGTGAGCAGCGCGTAGTGCACGTTGTCCATGGACATCTGGTACATGCAGCGGCAGAAGTGCAGCAGGTCCTCGATGACGTACGACATGCCGGCCTTGCGGTAGTTGTTGCGCGTGTATCTGGTTTGAACCTTCCCCATTTTACGTTTGCCAGTAAGATAGACAATCACCTGAGAAGATGACGATGGCGGTGAGCAGCGCGTAGTGCACGTTGTCCATGGACATCTGGTACATGCAGCGGCAGAAGTGCAGCAGGTCCTCGATGACGTACGACATGCCGGCCTTGCGGTAGTTGTTGCGCGTGTATCTGGTTTGAACCTTCCCCATTTTACGTTTGCCAGTAAGATAGACAATCACCTGAGAAGATGACGATGGCGGTGAGCAGCGCGTAGTGCACGTTGTCCATGGACATCTGGTACATGCAGCGGCAGAAGTGCAGCAGGTCCTCGATGACGTACGACATGCCGGCCTTGCGGTAGTTGTTGCGCGTGTATCTGGTTTGAACCTTCCCCATTTTACGTTTGCCAGTAAGATAGACAATCACCTGAGAAGATGACGATGGCGGTGAGCAGCGCGTAGTGCACGTTGTCCATGGACATCTGGTACATGCAGCGGCAGAAGTGCAGCAGGTCCTCGATGACGTACGACATGCCGGCCTTGCGGTAGTTGTCGCGCGTGTACGCCTGGTTCGTGGCGAACAGCACGCTGTCCGACGCCGCGTCGTACCGTCGCGCCACTCGCAACATCATCACCTCGCTTGAACACGCCTGGAACAATTGGTTTAGTTTTCAATATTGTCTTGGAGATGAATATTTCCTTCAGCCACATTAAGGTTGTCTGGAAGAGATCGCTATTTAAGTGATAAGACCGCCTCTTGTACCTTTCAATATGTGTCTTTATTTTTGTTCTATTGTTTTTTATGGTGTACAATAAAGATATTTTGTATTGTATTGTATTGTCTTTAACCGTTTACTGTTACTGCTAGGCACAGGTCTTCTCTCAGATTGATAGTTTTAGGCCATAGTTGACCACGCTGACTAAGTACTAATTGATAGACTTCATATGCCTTTGAAAACTTTTTTTAGAATTTCTAATACGCACATCGTTTTAGAGAAATCAGTAGTGTGTAACTAGTATTCGAACCTAAGACCTTTAAATGAGAGACTAAGTTTTAACCATTATTACTATGTAATGTCTGCGCCTACAGTGGTCACCATATTGTCAAAACCTTTAATCAGGGTAGGCCCATGTCCAGTTAAACTAATACTTATATCATTTTACTTTGTATAGGCCTAAGGTGCTTACGAATTGACAATTACAATACTTTTTCCAACCCCACTACCAGCTCGCAACACGACTTCAAGAAATGGTAGAAAAAAGTTCTTCGCAATCTTAATATAAACAATGACCAAACGAACCTTCAGCAGCGTTATCTGGTCAGGCTGGGAGATCTTCGCGAACCCCGGCAGCCCCTTAGCGAACTCCACGATGAGCTGAACCGTGAGGATAGTCATCTCCGTGATCTGGCGGAAGGGCAGGTCCTCGTCGTCACCGTCCGAGTGCTGCCAGGTCTGCAAGTTAATATCAAACTCATTTAAAATATAAAAGAGGCACATAAAACTAAGGATTTTTATTTTTATTTTGAAACAAGCCCTTCGCAATATGTATTTTATGTGTGAATACTGTAATGTTACCGTGTACAAAAAAAATTGAAATGTAGACAATCCATTTAACATTTAAAAGCAAAAAATTCACTAAATTTTGCTTAAATGTTAATCCCTAAATTTCCCTAAAAATCCAATAAGACAACTATAAATAGACTCAATTCCAGCCAATATGATGTAAGATTTTCTTGTCAAGAATCGGATTTCTTTTTAAAGATGAGCGATTGGATAAATTCCCACTTATTATCGAGTTAAGGTCAGCTGAAAGACATACTTTTTGCGAATTGAAAATTCAGTTCTATTAAGATCAAATACCGTCGGTACTGTGCCTATTAATATAACGTCTTGCGATAAGCAAGTTATTAAAAGATACTTTGAATTTATTCCAGTGTTTTTACCGTACTTTATTTTTGTATCTATCCAATAGCACCTTGCCTCTATTAATATATACTAGTCGCCCGTCGCATCGGCCGAAATTCGACCGTAATTTAAATTAAAAATCAAATGTCATCTGACATTCTTGACGTTGTGTCTTTTCATAGTAAGACATTGAATGTTCTATTTCATTTACTAAGTACATATGTGTTTGTGACAAATGCAAGGCAGTGTGTGTAATGTGTTTTTAGTTGATTTTATGTATGAAAAATGCATTATTTGAAAAAAATATTAACATTCTGCACTCCTTCTCTACGTCCACTATAACGATGCAATATTTCATACTAATCCGTCCGCGGCATATTACTTAAAAATCCGTCACAAATTTTTGCTTCACGTATTAATATAATAATGCCATAATTATCTTTACATAAGGCTCTTTAGAAAAATCCGTAGAAATAAAACTAGCGTTTTGTATTATTTAAGCTAAGCCCGTGTTTGAAAATATATAACACAGTTTAACACATATAACGATACTTTTTAGAATTCAAAGTTTAAATTACTTCGATGCAGTTGATGAATTTGAACGAAAAGATGATCTCATGTTACCTCAAGACATGGACTTTAACATATTTTTATTATTATCAAATTAATTTCAAAGGTTGTGATTTGATCCTATTTAAAAGAAACAGGCATTAATAAATACTAGTCACCCGTCGCAACGGTCGAAATTCGACCGCAATTTAAATTTAAAATCTAAACTTCATATTGTTCAAAGTAGCACGAATATTTCTCAGATTCAAATAAATTGTAAAAAAATTCAAGTTATTTTGAACGCACCCGCTAAAGCTAAACAAACGTTTAATTAGCTAAGCTGCATTTAAAAGCAATAACGGGTATTTTGACAAAGACATCTGGCATTTTTGACATTATGAGTTTTCATAATAAGACATTGAATGTTTTATTTCGTTTATTATGTATGTGTTTGTGTCAAATGCAAGGTAGTGTGAGTAATGTGTCTTTAGTTGATTTTACGTATGTTTTATGTATTATTTTGAAATAATAGCATTGCGTAATCCTTCTCTACATCAATTACTTATATCCGTGCGTAATATCATACTCCTTCTGCGGCAACTATCTTAAAAACGGATCACATGTTTTTGCCTCACGAATTAATACAAAAAATCGCGTACTTTCAGAACTTCCAATTTTTCCTCTAATATGCTACATGTAGAGAGAGTATATAGAGTAGACATTAGGACGATGTTATCTGTTAACTTTTTACTTTTGAATATTAGATAGTTTTATAACATTTGACTTTATTCCAGTCATCTCAAGTTTTGCTTGATATTATATTAGTTCGAAAATGAAAAGGCGCCTAACCTGTGTGACCCTCTTGAGGTCCTCCTCCGAGGGCTGTTCGTACCCGTCCTGGTACCACACGAGCCTCGCGATCAGGTACTTCTGGTTGTCAGTGAGCGGGGCGATGTTCTTCAGCCGGTTCTGCTCCAAGAGCTTCTCCGGTAGAAATCTTGGTACCACTTCGTGCTGCAAAAATGTTTATTTATTAATCTAATCTTTATCTTATGAATGAACCCTGTTTTTGCTGTGAAATGTTACAAAAAACAATATCTATGAGGTCTAAAATAAAAAAATAATAATAAAAGGAGGAGAAGGAAAGAAGATTTTTTCAAGGTGGTAGAACCAGTGTAGTTCGGCCGGGGAAGTACCACCGCCACACCTATTTCTAGCGTGAAGCATTTCTTGCGTTTCGATAGAAGGGTGTGGTTGCCGGCACACTTTCACATGAGGCGACCATCATAGTCGTCGGGAGTGGCAATGCATCTGTGATTGACTCAGATGGAACCGATCTGTATGTAGTTGACAGATGTCCATGGGCGGCAGTGACCACTTGCCATTAAAAAAAGGAGGACTTTAACAGTGGTCATTAATAAAGATAAAAGTAGTCGTCCTCAACTAAGACTTTTTTATAATTATTACATAACGATAAGGCAGACGGGCCACCAGATGGAATGTGGTCACCGTCGCCTCAGAACATTTACAACACTATAGGGATCGCCAATGCATCGCCGGCTTATGTAAACTTCACTCAAATGTCTATACGGCTAACTCTTACTTACGCCAAACTGCCCTGGCAGCTTGTACGTTATATTCAGTTCAGAGATAACTTAAGGTATTTTAACAGTGAGTTGTACCTTAGTTATGTAACCATGCATGAAAGTATTTCATTACAAGCTTACAAATAAATTAAAAACAAAATAAACTTAATTTAAAACTATATATTCAGCAGGAACCTAACCAGACTGCTATTTACTAATGCATTCATTTTACATTGAATAATAAAGGTAGACTTCGGAGGGTCACGGCCGACGTCTGGGTGACTGTCTGGGTTGGGAAGCGACGAACATTTTCGTAGTGTTCTTATTGTCGTGTCTAATTAGTGACTGACGCGATATGAGTCGCATCAGACACGACCCCGGAACTCCTTTATGCCGTATTTAGACTATCGGAGAATTATTCGGCGATGTGTTCAGCGAATTATTCGGCGGTGTATTCGTCGAATTATTTGCCGCACATTGCGCGTACGAATAAGACTCTAAAGAGACCCGTTTATATATTCGAATATAATCAGTAAATATCTTTTTATATAGGTGCTTCGTTCCCATGGCTTTCAATCCTTTGATTCGCGCTACAATAAATTAAACCACGCGGAAAATGGAAGCCTCGTGGTGAACACCAAATACGCCCGAACAAGGCGTTTCTATACTTATTTTCGTATACATTTGTCTTTACTCGGGTCAATAAGTAAATACACTTACGATCCTAGCGGCTTCAGGTGGAGGAGGATCACACTGCATAATGGGTGGCATGTGATCATCAACTGTCGTGGTGCTAACTGGTAATTTGTCTTTTTCCCTCTGTTGCTTCTTCTCTCTCCGCTTCTGTGCGCACTGGGGTTCGGGTACCACGCATTCTGGCCTCATGCCAACAGCGAGACACTTCTTCAACCTGCACTCTTGGCATTTTCGCCGCATGTACATATCCATTTCGCATGCATGACCAAACTTGCATATGTACACCGCGTTCTTAGTAACACTCCGCCTGAAGAAACCTGTAATTTAGAAAAAAATATATCATTAATATCAGAAAATAAAATGTAGAACGTTCAGGATTCTACTCAGACCCCACCACCACAGTTATTCCTTCTCTGCAACAGTGTTAAACACTGCTTCGCTCTAATTTAAAGGTGGTAAGAGAAATGCAACTACATGGAGTCATCATACTTAGTCCTCATTAGTAGTAATACATTTATGTACAGCTTTAGGATAGAAAAAAATATTTAAAAGTACTATCACGGCAGGAAAGATAAAATGTTTGTCTGTACAAAGCACAATGAGTAACTCAATGCATTAACTAGGCAGCAAAGGTTGCTTGAAAGGCAAAGGCCGTTGACTGGTGTCTGGTCTGAGTATTGGAATTTTTACCGTATAAAGCAAATAAACATGATAGTGAATATGTTTCATACATTCGGACGCATTACACTAAGTGCAGACATGTGTAATGTTAATTGTTTGTTTTTGTTTGTTAATTGTTGAAACAGATTTGTTTATTAGACGTGGTCTACCCAAGGACCATATCAACTCCAGATAATTATTTCTAGTAATACGTAACTTGTAGAACGTGCAAAAATAATCTATCACCCAAAGATAAAATAAACTCCAAATAATAATTTCTAGAAATAATAAATTTTATTTTATTCAGTAAAAGCTTTTATTCAAGGTTTCCGCATTTACAGTATTCCAGGGTTAAAAAAGCTATTTTCTTGTATTCACAACAACAAATTTCTTTAATCGCAAATGTTTTCGGTACAAGTAAAAAGATTCTGAGCTGTCTGTTTACGCGTCAGCTTTCATTGCGTACTGGTCTTTCACAGTTTTTGTTTTCACGGCATATGGGCAGACCAAAAACCTTGCTTTCACCATACTACCGCCACACCTCTGTCTAGCGTGAAACAGTTCTTGTGTGACGAAGGGTGTGGTTGATAGCTCCGTTTTTTATAATAGGCGACCATCGTTCTCATGAAGGGCAACTCTTGAATACTAACGAAATCCTAGGAAAAATTGCTTTGGACACAGCCAATATGAAAAATTTACGAATGTTATGTACTTTGCATTTTCGCCGTATAAGAAACATTAGTTCGAATAAAATTAAATCAAGGATGGTTTAAGACTACACGATATTGACGATAAAACGATACATAAAAAAGATAAATTATTTGGTCTATATACACAATTTCATGCTTTATCGATATAGCTCAATGAATTTTCTTTTTAATCTTATTTTGTATCAATAAAAAAATGATGCTAACAATTGAAACGCATCGATCTCATTTAAAAAGGAGTTTCTTCATTTCCGGGCCAGTCCGCCTTATCAGTCAATAACAAGCACTATGCCCACGTGTTGGTTGAAGGTCAACTGATGCCCGAATCAAGGAGCAGACGCGCAGTAGACGGTATTGTGACGTACGGTCTTGCACACAATGCGTACGCGCAGGGCACAAAGCACCAATTCAGGAGTGAATTGGCTCACTGGCCTACGTTATACGCAAGTTAGCGACTATTGTACTCCCATTGGCATAAACGATTCGACCGTTGTGATGCTCTAGTAAACAAGCTTACTAAATTGCAACGGCATACCAATGCATTTTGCGACTCATACAATTAAAAATCGATCAGTATTGATCAGCACAAACGTTTTTAAACTCTCGTCTCTCTTATTGCTTATTCACAGCATTCACGGCAAACTTTTATTAAAATAAATAGGTATCTATTCTGTAGAAAGTATTTTTTTAAATGTAACTATGACATCAAATTAACTGTGATACCTAAGCTTATATTGGAAAGTTAAAAACAGCAATACCGAATTTGAAACCTTCCACGTCATAGTCGCCCTTCTATCTACAGTGAAATTTGATTCGTTTAATAGTTCTCCAATATTTTCTAACAACATCAAAGCCTTAGTTTTTCCAACAAGAAGCGTACACATTATTCAATATGTCGTACTGACTACTTAAGTACTACCCATTTACGAAGCTATTCTTGAAACAATGCACTATGGTAACATACTTAGCGCCGCCATTATCTTAGATATGCCCGTAATCATACCACGAAAGAGCATTGACGTCACCAAACGTTGATGTTGCTTGGTGTTACTTATCTTGTATTTAGTATATTTATTCATTATGTTCACTTGAAAATCATTTTCAAAATACCAGGTTATTTGATTGAAATGGAATTTCCTGATCTTAACCAATCTAAATATTTCCTGTTTATTACATCAGTAGTTTGACTGTTCTGTCGGATGTGCTATATACTTCCTGCAATTCTAGAAATTTGTTTATCTCATTTTCAAACACCGTTGGTGTGATTTACCCAGATTATCGTACAATACATTAATCTAAGCAATATGTGCTCTGCGTTTCAGACTTTGATTTGTCCCTGGGTTGTCTCTGGAGCTAGCAACAGTTTCGAAAATTTACTAGAGTGTAAGAGTTCTTTTTTTTTATTTTATTTATAATTTTTGTACACAGAGAATACATAAAAACAGACATAATGTAAATAAAGTACAAAGTTTTTTGTGTTTTATGTTTATATTGCCTACAAGGATACTACTACTACTTATATCAAGGTGGTAGAACATTGTAGTTCGACCGGGGAAGTACCACCGCCACACCTATTTCTAACGTGGAGCATTCCTTGCGTTTCGATGGAAGGGTGTGGTTGCCGGTACACTTTTGTATGAGGCGACCATCGTATTCCTCGGGAGTAGCAACTCGTCTGTGATTGAATTCAGATAGAACCCATGTTCTATCTGAAGTGGCTTACAGATGTCCTTGGGCGGCAGTGACCACTTACCATCAGGTGGACTGCATGCTCGTTTGCGATTTCAGTATTATAAAAAACAAAAAAAAAAAGGAAATGTAAGCGCATTTCTTCCATCATCATCCTTCTGTTTTAGCATGGAAAGGTTACCTTTACATCCTTCACATGTGAGCGCATTGTAGTGATATCCGGAGGCCCGATCGCCACACACGAGGCAGAGTTCCTCCTGCTGTCGGGGCGCTGGACCCTTTTTCTGCCGCCGCGCTTCGCTGTCAGACCTGCACCCGTTCACGCTTGACGCTGGAGAAAGTTCCTCGCGACCTGGAACAATGATATTTAACAATTAGTATAAATATAACAAGATATGCTAGTTGAATTTTTCAGTCGTCTAATAACTGCACTACTGTTTCTAGTTAATATTGTTGGAAATGGCTAAAAGTTTAATGCTTATTTTTTAATAATAAGGTAATCCGTAAATATTATTATGTATACCATTTGGCATCTGTTTCATGTTAGTCGCGTTTATTCCGTGTTTTTTGCACCACTAAAGAAGGTAATACTAATAATAGAAATCTTAGTACGAAGTATTCTTTTGTATAATGTCATTTACAACGACCTAGCCTGTGTACCTCTTTTATATTATTATTATTTATTTAAAGGTTCGAAGGCATACAGATACCATAGTTATGCATCAGCTAATGCAACTGCGCAATAAATGAATTCGAGTCCGGTGGCCCAGGGGCGCCGGGTGTCGAGAACATCTAAAATCGGACGCTATAAAATTTGCATACATTTCATGAACCATTTGTCGAGTCGGCGGACGGGTGAAGTTCGTTTATTTTTCATTTTTACATTCGGATCGATGCTCCTTCGACGAAGATGTTTTTTAACGAAATGCGAGCGTAATTTTCGGCCAGCGTGGACGTTTCCTGCCCAAACAAAAGGCTAGTGCGATCGTCCGCATACTAATGAGTGTGTACAATTTTGGTATTCAATGCGTAAGAAGTGTGAGCGATGCGCGATGGAAATATAATCGGCAATTGTCAATCACGCAGTCGGAACTCCATAAAAAGTAAGTGGTTGGGGGTTATTTACACAGTTTCGTCTTTGTACATAACGTATTTAAGTTGTAAACAGCTCGTTAAGGACTGCTTGAAAGATGAACATGAAAGTTTAGCTACAACAATCAAAATGTTTTGTCAAAGTAGGAACAAAGAAAAGCTAACTCACTGTTTTTAAGTAGCGGGTTTATCCCTTGGTTTACATAGCCATAATGAACAGTCTCAATCGAGATTTTTTACGTAAACAGCCGGAAGGCCGGACAAGCGTCCGTTGCTTGTTCAAACAAGATACGCGTTAATCCTGGAAGCATACCGAGGGATCGTTATGTCTATTCATTAATTTTATTTACATTTTTATTGTATCCATTAAGACGGGTCACTGGCCGGAGTGAGTACCTGCGTTGCGCAACCGGCCGAAATAGCGCTGCCAAAAAACTAGTTCCATGTGGGACCCGCTCTCCGGACCGTGATCTCAGACTTACTGTACTCACGTCGGTTATTCATATGTATAAACTAATAAAACACTTGATACTTCTTACACACATGTAGCTTTACACACAAGTATTGTAGACACTTCCGCTAACGCTACGCCTGTACAACCGTCGAAACATATGATCCGACAACAATATTACTGAAGAGATTCTCGTCCTCAACCCATTATTGTCTCACTGCTGGGAACGAGTCTTCTCTCAGAATGAGAGAGTTTAGGCCATAGTCCACCGCGCTGGCCAAGTGCGAATTGGTGGACTTCACACACCTCCGATAACTTTTTTTTTTAAAGAACTCTCGGGTGTGTAGGTTTCCTCATGATGTTTTCCTTCACCGAAAAGCAGTGATAATTAATGTATAATACGCACATAAATCAGTGGTGCGTGCCTTTGTTTGAACCTCGGACCTCCCAAATGAGAGGGCAAGTTTCAACCATTAGGCTATCACTGCTCTTCAAGAGACTCAACTTATAAGAAATCGAATAAGAAAAATAGTATTTTGGTATCGTCCTAATAAGAATTTGGATCTAAATTTATGTCAAACTATCTATTAATTCAACCACTACCTTGGTATATAAAGAATAAACTACAAAGAACTATGAAATGGTATGCCATTATAAGCCTAAGGTCTGTTTAACTTTAGTCTAGTCTCTTATCTAATCTTGTTAGTTCTATTTCAGTACATATTTCTCATTGCCATACTTTAACACATAAGTAACAATAAATATTAATATAATAATAATAAATTAAAATAGTAGATTAAATTTATTCGCATATAGACCAATTCAAGTGGTGAACGAACTTTTAAGCAATGTCAATACCTCTTGAGAACATTACATGCAATCTCTATTTTTGGTGTGATGAGGTCACAAAACTTGTCGGTGAAGAGCATTGCGTTATGTAGAGCCAAAAGTTGTGTCTATCAACTGACACGATCTAAGGCCAGCGTAATTTTATAGGTACTATTGTTACTTCAGAGTAATCATAATTTAGATTATATCTGACGAAGGTTGTTTATATCCAACTGACCACGAGTAATGATTTGAAGTGTATATTTATATAAACCATAACTAGGGATAAATTTAGTTTTAAACAGCTTGATAGATTATTTCTCTCAGCATGCAGTTAACTTCTGTAATTGAGGTGATACTTAGTTTTAGTTTTAATGTGATATCTTAGTTATGAATTGTGTAAGTGTTCACTTCGTTGGTGTAACTAATTTATAAATAAATAAATGACGGAAATGTAGTCATGTTTTTCTTCATCGTGATTGTGTTGATAAAGAATATTTCGACGGGCCCCTAGAACAAAATCGTATATGAAAAATTACCAATTTACAGTATGAAGCTTAGAAGTTTTGTGGACATATAAACATTGATTACTTACGCCAAGAAAGACTATCTAAGAAAAATCAGTTCCTAAATAGCTATTACAATCACCTATTACAATCAACAAAGGTTCATACTGTAAATTGGTCATTTTTCATTTACGATTTTGTTCTAGTGGCCCATCGATTTGTATACCAAGACCTCACGGCACAAATTTTGCTACAATATCACAAATTTCATTTATACCTTGGGAGTTGCCACTTAAGTACCGGACTATATACTCACACAGTACCTACTTCTGTAAAATAAATAAAACCAAAGATTACAGTCGATAAATCAGTTAAGCATATTCGCGGAAAAGAACACATTTTTCAACCCGTACATTCCATTTTTGTGCTACAAATGCGAAGATTGTGAAGGTAAACTATGGTTTACACAACACTTAAGCGTCAGCCAGCTTCAAACGAGGTTAAGTTAAGTTTCATCATTCAGTGAATCGATAGTGAGATTTCGTGCTGTTAACCTCAAGAGTTCAAGCTGAAGTGTTATCTGTGAAACTAAAGTAATAGGTACATCGTTAAATAAACTTTGTTTATATTTTGCAATATCTTGACCTCAGCTTAACACCTACTTTTCTCTGATAATGGCTCCCTCGTAGACCGCCGCGATATTGCTCAATTTGTCAACAAATTCCAAAAGTAACTGGAATGTCGATATTTTAGCCGTAGTTTAAACGCTTATGTTTGCTGAGTGAAAATTTAAAAATATTTACAACTATTACATAACTTTTAAACTGCTGCTGCACGGACACGAGTTTCCTCAAAACCATGAGTAAGTCCATCACGCCGGCAAAGCGCTAGTAGACTTCAAACGCCTTTAATTACATAATAGATACCTTTCACACATGTAAATACCTTCACTATGTTTCCTCCACCATAAAAGAAAGTGATAATTACTTCGCATGTCGTCCAAAATATTTATCTAGAGACGGATTCAAACCCATTTTTTTTATCCATACGAGATTCACTGACAAATTGTTAATAATTGGTAGCATTAAATAATATTTTGTGGGTTAGTGACGCAACGCCGCGGTCGTGGTGAAAGTGTCTGGGATGGTTTAACTGGTTTCGATCACTAGACGTGGGTCACATTATTGACTCTGGGTGACTGGTACTAACACATTGATGTATTAAGTTTACGTAGTCGGCTAGAAAGACAATGATTGAAGTGTTATTAGTTTATTGCTGTTACTTATTTGAAATAAATAAGTAAATTTAAATAAATCCTGGAGCATAATGCTCAGTTGAGTTATATTTGGTACGTCGATGATAGTATATTAAAATAAAAACATTTTGTATTTTAAGCTACTATTTAGTATTTAAAAAGAAAGGTAACGAAGGGCGAATAAAATCTGTTGATCATATTCTAAAATTAATAATCAAATCATGTGTCATTTTCATTTCCATATCAATCAAAGATCTCTTGAAAAAGAAAGGCAATCAAAAGTTGAATGCACGGATGACCGAGTCAGTGTGTTATGCTATTACGTCTCAGCTGTTCGTTGCGCTCGCGCATAGAAGGTCTAGTTCGTGGCGGTTCGTGCGTCGTCGTGCGCGGTCGGGTGTGCGAGCGAGAGGTAGACGAGCGACAAGTGGGGCGCGAGCGTCGACCGGGGGCAGCGTGCGGCCTTGACTCTTAAGTCCCCCCTTCCCCCACTCGCCGCGACGCCACATTATTTATGATAGCATCAGAGCTCAAGCAAGCTCGCGATTCTCAACCGACTAATAATAACTCGTTTTTCCTCTCACGCGATTTGACTTTTTCACTCCTTTTAGATCTGCACTGCATTTTCCCTACTTGGTAAAGTATCACGGGGATGTTGTACCATGTAGACGCTGTTGAGAGTTTTTCAACCAGTTTGTACCTCGATTGGGAATCTATCTGATTCGTCATAAATCTTTTTGCTGCGCGTATAGCTCTTAGAGATTTATGGTAGGTTGAAATATTATGAAAACACATATAAGGTGGGTAAAAAATTATAGAAATAGGTACATGAACGACTTTTAAGATGTTATCAAATGAATATCAATGAATTCACATAACTTGAACTCGTGGGAAAATGATAGACATTAAAAACGGTAACTTTAATGAGCACAACCCAACCGTGAAGCATATTAAAACAAATTAATAGTTATAGCTGTATGCGAAAACTGTGGTAATTTTAAAAAAATAAATGGAATAAAATAACGTTTAACATTAAGATGGAATATATTTTTATTGTAATATACAATTTAATTATAAAATAATTACTCATATTTTCACCGTTTATACACTTAACAGACCGTTAATTTCTGTTAAATGTTTACAATATAAACACAAGAGACTACCTCAAGGGAGAATTCTTGCATTCATTTTGTTTTATTCGTAAGTACCAATTATTTTATGTTATTTTACTGTTAACCAGAAAAATATCATTTACTTTAATGAAAACGCATTTTTTATCTTATATAACCACAATTTTTGCGATGGTCATGAAAAGTAATCATAACCCACATAGCGGTCACCGTTCCTGATTGTAAAGAGTCGATAATCGGCGAGCCAAACATCTAAATATGAAATTTAGATTTATATTTTGAAGCTAGTTTCTACGTTGTGGTTGTTTTTTTATAATTTGGACTTATTTTTATTTATTGTATTTAATCATTTATTTCAGACGATATAAACAACTTAACGATAAGGCAGACGGGCAAAGCAGTCACCGTCGCCTATGAACATTTGCACGACCAGAGGAGTCGCCAATGCTCGCCAATGCAAAGGAGGGCTCTTTTACACCTTTCTTGAAGAGCCCCATGTCATAGCGCCCCGGGAATACCTCATGAGGAAGTTCATTAGTATAGAAACAGACATAAAGGGTTCTAAATGAAACAGTATACCTATAAAGACAAGTCGTTATACATAATATATGCCTTCATTTATACAGGCAAGCGAAATATGGGAAGTAATTACTTAAGTAAAATAACTTTTGTTATTTCCTCAACATATTTGTCTGTACCGTTGCTGAGAACTGTGAGCAATTTATACAAAGAGAGTTATATAGTAGTATAAATGCTTGAGAATTCAAAAACACGCATACATATATGACATGCTTCTGAAGGCAATATGCGTGGAGCGATGTATTTAGGTTGTATAAGAACCATCTTTCACTTAACTTCGTCACAAGTTCTATCTTTTGTAAATAAGTTTAAAGTTTGTCGTATTCATCCAGCATTGCATATGAGTCGTACAGCGCAAGGTATTACCGAAAACCAAAAACATAAACGTGCAATGTACACTGCAAATTGCAATGTATGAATGAAAACGTAATTTAGATATGTTTTCAGCAAACGTAAAAACTCTTACTAAAGGACAATGGTCACAAATAGGTGGAGTTAGGTAGGTTAGGATACTCACCCTGTAGTCGGGGAGTAGAATAGGCTACGGTATTCCCTGCCTGTCGTAAGAGGCGACTAAAAGGGGGCCTCTGGGGTTGCGGACGGCTAGAGTGGGAGCTCGAACCGTCCAACAAGCAACCCCGAGAAAGACGGCGGTATGTGTGGCTGCATCTCGCCGTAAGCATCGAATGGCGAAGGGGGATGGTACACGTCCCCCAAGAGATGAGCCCGTGAGAGGCGCTAGGGGACAACGGTGCGTTCCATTGGAGATCCCGAGGTCCTCTACAAGCGCTGAGAAAGGCTATCGAGGAGGTTTTAGTGGGTACAAAATCCCATATAACCCGGGTTTCTCCCATGACTTCGGTGTACCTTTTGAAGGTTTCTTCCCCGTCACAAAAAAGGTCCATGGATACTGCGTTTCAACAAGTCATGAGAGAAGTAACAAACTTAAAGAATTCACTACTTTCTGTTTTCAATTGGTTACAGATGGCCACTAATATCAGAGTTTTATATTCAATACTTCACATTTCTCGACTCGGTAAGCTTTTAATTACGAACACATTTGCAAAGAGAAAAGGAAACGCTCATAAAGTCTACTCTTCGTCAGTCATCTCTAAAAAGTTGCAGCTGTATTTTCTTTTTTAAACAGGAGGAAAAAAACAAAAAAGAGAAAAGTTTCATTTCAAAGAACTGTGCGTCAACTTGGCCCACCGCAGTTGCAAATTTTTGATTTAGATGTCTGTAAATAAACATAAATCACATGTGACTTCTTATAAAAAATCTACTTATTTTACTTTCCAAGATTTTTAAGATTGTATTAACCTGCCTCCGTCTCGTGCCCCGTTTTGTATCTTGACAGACAGTCAAAATGTTACTAGAATTCTAGTAGCAAAAGGTTGTCAATAACACATTATTATGAAATTTAACATTTATAAGTTAATGACATTCAAATTATTGGCAGCTTATTCATTTATAGAGAAAATAGATATTATAGAATAAATCTTTCCTTCGTGTTTAGTTTTTTTTTTTTACTTCAAGAAATAAGTTACAACATTCTTAGTTAAGTACAACTGACAGAGTTACACAATCTACATACGAATTCAACACTTCATTGTAACGACTTTCAAAATTAATTGAAGCACATGAAACTTTTTTGAAAACAACTTTTTGATTGTTCTACTTCGTACCGAGGTATACAGTTACATCTATGACTATTACGGAAGTCCAAAGACGAATTACCATCAATGACCTGGCTGGTCTGAGTCCCGAAATCATTCAACGCATGTACGGATTGAACAATAAGTAGACTTTCACTGTGACCTCAGAGGCGACGCAATCATTTCGCAGGCGGGCCGCGTAAGCCTACTAGTGAAAGTTGCCCAAACTTAGGTATTGCACAAGCCTACGGCGCACGCGCAATTGAAATTCGGCAGCGAAAGTAAGCGTTACGTTCTGTGACACGGCTCTCGGTATATTAATTAGGCATAAACAGGGGCATGTGTCATCGTGGTTAATGTAGAACATCGTCCTTACTCTCAATCATACCAGTTACCTAAGCTAATAGAAATAGTATAGGTAGAAACCTTAACCTAAGACCTTTTTTACTAACCGTTATTGAGTTTGTATTATTTACAAATAAGTGCAAACACTTAAAGTATAGAAAGTAAATAATAAAATACAAGGATACGTCGTTACGTTTATAGTTTACAAATATCCTGTTTAAAAATATATATTCATTGTAACTGCAACCAAAAACGTAAAGCCTTCGCATAATTTCTAGTAAACTCGTAATTTGAAAAAAAATAGAAGACCACGTAGCTAAAAAATTTGGACAAAATATTGTCATAAATAATTATTAGGACCAATAAAAATCGAACGGAATCTTATAGTCATCGTTTATCTGCTGTTTGCATTCGCGAAAAGTGCATAAAAACGCTACACGTGATTGCATCGGTTGGGCGGAGATCGGCTCACAATATTACTTTCTACAATACTTTCTAGCAAGAGATGTGGGCCGAGCGCAACTGGAGCGATCGGTTTCTCCGCGCGCCGGGAAAATTGGATTGAAATAGAAATCGCGCGGTGAAAATCGCCATTTTCACGTCACACGCTATCGTGGAAACTCGGTGACGTTCGACGGCCGTTTGATGGAATGATTAAGATTTTCCTTTTTTTCACTCAAAGCTAATGTCTAAACAGCAAGTAAGATGAAATTTATTAAGATATCGATGCAATTGAATCGATATCCAATCGGATTCTTCCGATCTTTCAATTTATTTGAATACATCGGCAGGAGCACAGCAAAATTATTTCAAAAATACAATTCTGTTCCAATAAATTCATTTAATATACTAAGAATAACAGTATATTAAAGAAATATAACTAGTAAAGAAAGTAACTTTTTTAATAATTTCTCGATAATCGTCGTAGAAATATCGTTTTAAAATCTTTACATTGCACCATAGAACCAAGATTACACTTATCTAAAGCACACAGTGTATCAGTCAGTAAATCTTTTTAACGTGGGGATTGAAAATAGAAGTGTAGTCACACGTGGAAGTGTTTCCATCCGGCGGATCCGTATGCATCGCGTCCGGGACACATGCCCGAATAGCGGAATACAAAAACACACACTAACGAGAGGTCATAGTGTACGGGAACTTAGTTTTAGAATTAAAAGCAGTTATTTTTAACTTATAATGAGTGTACCAGGATGTCTGCTAATCGCGAAAACTGGCGAGATATCGTGAGGCAAGCTACATCAGCCATCCAAAGGACTACTTGACGACCACGACCGCTTTGTCAAGAGCGTAACGACTAAGAAGAAGAAGATTTTTAACTTTACAATAATATAACTAAACTTAATAGTTTAGGGTTAAAATAAAAGTTGTAATTTTTTTTAATTTGATTAATGAAATGTGAATAACCTAAGCTTACTAAAAATGCTTAATTTACATCTGCGTGCACATAACCGTAAATAAGCGAAATGGGTGCATAAGTGAAGAAAATTTACTAAATATTTATTAACACGCCTTTATTAGCTTTACTTGGAAGCTGTTACAAAATTGTAATAAAATGTAAACCATTTTTAACATATGTAGTTCCAATTCGTATGGAAATAAAACTTATACATATAACAATACAATAATCGAATTTCTTGGAGATAATCTGTAGACATGTTCTGGAGGTAGATGGTAGAATTCTTCAGTGGCACCTTGAAAACGACTTGTATCTTGAGCTTAAATGATTAATTTTAACGAGTTCATTTGATTAGGCCTAGTAATAAGCCACTGTTTGCGTTTTCTTCGCAATGTTGAAATATAGGTATCGTAAATAATATAACTCAAGTACCTATATATTATTTCTTACCACGTGACAAATGCTTGTCGTTTTTATTTTTTTAACATTCTTAATAGCTTTAAAACGTCTTCTACATTATATTTCGTCATTGCCGAAACTAGAAAGTGGACATTAGCTATAACATACAAAACGTAAAATGTACATAGGTGAGCGTAATGGATACCGCACTCCCCACACTATTGACTTTGAATCCATCTCTTTCGTTCCTTGCCAACAAAATAGTAACACGATTTTTTATCCCTGTCGTCTCCCTAATTTAGTATAACCGGCGTATGCACCCACGCTCCGACGCGCCTTTTCAAGTAAACATCGGAATGGGTAAGTAAATAGAAAAGGGAGGGAGATATAATTAGAATTAATGCCGCCTGGAATCCTCACTAAAATTAAACAGCCGAATGTATGCCAGGCAGCTGCATCGATAACATGTTGCAACAGATAAAGCTAATGTAACGATAAATCATACATTTATAGATGCTGTTCTCTATCGGTGCCCTTGCCCTGTAAACACCGACCTCTAGCTCAACGCTCCGAGAAACGTTGACACCATCACGGGTTGATAACGATTACAAGTAGGCCACCGAGATCTGGTCATTTTAGAATTCTTTTTACAAGCGTTTGTATTAGTTTATGCGTAGAGCTCACAGTAGACATTTTATTTGTAACGTGATAACAAATGATAGAAACACAGTATGTTGACTTTTCAGCTCTGCATCTGTTTAAAAACACATTAATTGAGCTTTTGTTATATACCAAATCTATGGTTCGTAACTATTCAAAACTGTTTGCAACTCCTTTTATTACTATTTGGACTTTATGAGCTAAAAGGCATATTGTATTACCAATGTCCATTTATTATTAGACTGAAAATATTTCGCTACTTTTTACTATTACAAATATTTTAATTACCTGAATAGATTCACTGTAAAAGTAAAATGTATTGTCCCACTGCTGGGTACGGGTCTTCTCTCTGAATGAGAGAGCTTTAGGCCATAGTCCACCGCGCTGGCCAAGTGCGAATTGGTGGACAAATAAAATGTACTACTAAAGTAAAATGTACTACTACAAATAATAATGAGTAATTATTAAAAAGCTTGGTTTTCTACGTAAAGGCTATACACTTGGTAGTACTATTGGCCGTTTAGTTATGAAAAACATATTCAATTAACCTCATTCCGTGGAATTGTTGTACAGATCGAGAAACTGGGTCAAGGCATGTCAAAGTGACGTCAGCGAAGTTATCGTCCGTTTAGCGGTCGTCATAAAGGGCTAATTGAGAGCCGCTCACTACCAACTAGGTCAACGACTTCTTGTTCTTAACCTGATAACGTGTTTTATAACACTAGGTAACAATCTGTTTCAAGGCGCTAGCCATATATTAACTGAGATTTCCTCACTGAATAAATTTTAAACAACTATTTTGTCCACATTAAACTATAAACAGGTTGTTCAACCAGCTTAAGTCACTAGTTACGTTTTTAGGTCATTAACATCGTATTGACAGGAAAAATACAGGTCATGTAAAGGAGGAAAATTGAGTACTGTTAAAGTAGGTCGAGAGACGACACGACGCGGCAGATTGAGACAGAAATAACAATTTGTGAGATGAAGTAATCGATGGAATATTACGCCGTACGAACAAATTATATAATTTCGTACCAATATTCTTAATAAATATAATTATAGTATAATAAGACTAAGTAGTGTTATTATTTTACAAGTAAATCATCACTGTACGAGGTTTTTCTCTATGTAAACATGAAGTATGGAATTTGAGAAGTTAAAAATAGGCGGTCACACCAATGTACATATTATTGTACTGCGAAATAGAGCTTTCATGTATAAATAGGCTGGTGTGTAGCATTGGAAAATAATTATATAACTAATAGGGCCTTCAGAGCGATAGGCACGTAAAAGTCCGAAACATGCTTCCATAAATCAGTCTCAGTCCAAGAATTAAGACATTTTATACGCACTAGTACGATGTCTTAGATTTTCACACCACAAGGCCCTAGATTTAGGCCAGCATAACAAGTTTTAAAAATAACATCCACAACGACCCCTATCGTAAGAAGGTTAATTATTTGTGTGACCTACGAAATCACGATGTTTGTAGTTTAATGTGCCAAGCCATCCGGGAACGCGGGTTCACTGACCGGGTATCGGACGAGATAAGCCGCCACGAAACTCTTATCAACGAATGACAAAGAAAACCTTTGTTTTCGACGAATTTCACACCAAACAACCGCTCTGATTAGATATCCGTAAAGATTTAAAAAGTGTACCAATATTGCTTGCGTAATATTGAAATTTCGTGGTCACAATAATTTGGTTGATTTTACTTTAAATTTTTAATTAGCATAGTTTGTAAAGGAAATGTCTTAGATTACTCACAGACCTATCTTAAAATATTTAGTGGAGATGGAATCTGGTAATGTATTAACCATCTCTTCCATCAAGGCGGATGGCTTGAGAATGTAATAAATGGGGACCAAAACCATTTTTCTTCAAAACTACCGCAACCTCTCCCAGTTGAGGTAAATTGAATATAATATGCATCACTACATAGTATAAACAAAGTCGCTTCCCGCTGTCTGTCCCCATATATGGTTAGATCTCTAAAACTACGCAACGGATTTAATACAGTTTTTTAATAGACACCTATAGTAATTCAAAAGGAAGGTTTTTAACTTTTTATGAATAATACATGCATAATATAATGGATGAACACTGATAATTTTCGATTTTTGGCTTTTAGTCGGAACGTAGTTCGCCGGATCAACTAGTCAAACAATAAAAAATGTTCGTTGACAGTTCAAAAACCCTTAACGTCTTGACAGGACTATCAAGAATAATTCCTTTGCATAAATGTCACTTACCATATGCACACACGCACTACGAAGCTATACTTAAAATAAAATACTGGTTATAGACATTGTAGTGTTTTAGTACCCGTGGCGTGAATCGCACCGACAGGGCCTCTTAGCCGCGTGACCAGACCTCGGTAACGAGCAAAAACTTTTATAAATGACATCCTACTGAGAGGCAATGGAAAAATATATTTATCACTCACACCACGATAATGATATACTCGTAAGTAGCGATCAACACGAAAAAGGGTTGGTCAATTTTTCATACAGCTTCCAGCATTTAATAGCGTAAAATTTATGTTTTTTTTTTCATTTTTTACATTATATAAATGGTATCTCATTTATCATTGTGTTTTTTTCCACCAACGGCTATTTTTTCACCTCATTCATTTTTTGCCTCATTGATAATTAAAACTATTCTAGTACGTAGAAGAACTATTTTCACGTACAAGCTAAAACACTTACATCTATTAATTTATGAATAAGACAGAAATATAAAAGCTCAATAAATGTGTAAATTTAAAACCAGGTAATGCCGATCAGCCGTTATACGAATGATTTCCAAAGTATGGCTTATAAAGCAATTCGAATGTAAATCGAGGCCGTTTTATACAATGTAATGGAATGTATCGGTTGGGCTATCAAAAATAAACATATAGCACCGGTCTTGCAAATGTCTAGCCGTTCATGCGGTCGGGTTGATGGAAACAGCAAATAATATTTTTATGGCGCATTGTTTAAAATGAACGACCTCGGAGTCCGAGTTCCTGCTGGCAACTTTGTAAAACCTGCTAGGATTTGCCTGCTTATAGACTCCAAAATAAAACAAGGTAGTGTAACTTACACGATTTTATTTCTGTTAAGTAACATTTTAATTTAAGTGATTTTTTAAAGTATCGCTACGCATATCTTACGGATTTTTTTGGAAATATAAGTTGGTTAATGTAGTTTATTGAATAAGTAACAGATAAAGAAAGAAAAGTAAGAAGTGAAAAGTATATATGTTATGTACAGCGATGATATAGATATAGATTAAACATAAATCATTTCATTTCAAAAATAAAGAAATCCTGTAGGCATTGAAAAACGATATCACATTCAAAACAGATCCGCTAAACGTTCCAAGATTAATTGAATCGACTGGTCTGTTTATAATTTAAGGGAAATCATTAAATAAGTTGGCAACACCGACAAGGTGCGACATTGTAGCCGTGTGTTTACGTGGAAACGGTGTGACAGAAATAATCGTTCGTGGTGGCATCTCGTGAACTGTGTCATGGGCTCGCCCACGTTCGGCGGAAGGTCGTCCGCCCTCCACTCCACAGAATGAGTTTTACTTAGCTATACTATAGGTTAATCCCGCGGCATCGCCCGCTTCGGTCGTTTCTACTACGGGAATGAGTATTCTGTGTTTTGGTAGGTTATAAGCTATGTGTATGCCAAATTATAGTGGAATCGGGCCGGTAATTTTTGCGTGAAAGAGTAACAAATACATACATAATAACTATCACAATTTTCATATTAAAAAGATTCGAAATGTAGAGTTTAACAACAAGTTTGATTTTTTATCTGCTACGGGGGAATGGACTAGTGGTATTGTTTTCAGTAGATTAGTTCTCGGATGACGGAAACACACACAACCAGATCCAGAATAATAATATAAATTCATAATCCTATCTTTTTGCTTGTGAATCGAACTCAGAATTAATGGTATGGTCAATCTTCAAGTCACGCTGATCATATAAATTTACGATTAAAAATTCTGTTAGTCTTCTAATCCTGGCAGACCCATTAGCTAGTGGAATAGTCAAGGGTAGATAATGAACGGTTCAGATTTTAGTTCTTCCAATGGGAAACAACCCACACAGTTACTTTCAACATCGAGCAGAGCATTAACTTCTATAAATATCGTTCCAGGTATCAACTAGGTTTCAGGCCTGGCCATTCAGACGTTAAATGGAAAACGGTAACGGGATACATCCCGCAAAATATTTAGCTGGTAAATCATAATGATGCGAATATTTTTAGCAATGAAATATGGGCTTAACAATCCTTTCCAGCGCCCACACGTTTTAGTGAAAGCTGTGCACGGTGGTAACAATAATCGGCGCTGTCAGATTGATGGATGGGCCGAAGATGACGCGGCGAGCTCACCCCACCATTGCCACCCTCCATTCACCGCCATTACTGGAATCAGCTAAGTTCGTGTTCTATTGACAGCGAGGTTTATACCGAACATTATCGACTTATGTTTTATAGTCAAAATGTTAAAACGAATGTAATTTCAAATACTAACAGTACTTGAGCGATGTCAGGGGAGTTTTCCGCAACTACCCTCAATCAAAGTGAATCGTTTATAACACCTTGAGCTAAATATCAAATATAACGCTATAAAATTTATGAAACTGCTCTGATTAAATATGTCGTGTGTCGTGTTACTTGAATTTAATACACTGTTCTCATTAAGAATGTCGTGTGTCGTTACTCTCTCTGCTTAGGAAATCTGCCTTGTTTATAAACGGTCTCACTGAACGACTCTCGCTTGCGACGTGTAATTTTCATTACGACGCGACGTTATGCTTGGACTGTAATATGGTATTTACTGGAAGCTTAGAAATTTCCTTTGATAATTGGCTAGCAACAAATCCGCTATGTAAGAATCGGACGGACGTTGAAGTACCACCAAAAACAATAAATTGAAGAAATGTGTTAAGATAGAATATTGATTTGCTTTTGACAAGTCACGAAATGGGAAAATAATACATTTTTCGCTTCCTTCGACAATTCTTGTAAGTAGGTAGTGTGTAGAATGAAGCTTTAAGCCCACTTCGTTTATGGGTGCCTCAGAAGTAAGTAAATATAAAAGTCTTGAGCTAATTAATTGTACATCCAATATTGAAATAGAAACTTATTTTATATGGAAACAATGTAAATCTACAAAAGAATAGTTTGGTGTAATTTTGTACATATATCTGTTAGTTAACTCACTCTCGTTACTCGCCAACAGTGCTACACCAGCCAAGCACTGTTAATCACTTCCTGCGTTCCCCATTAAATTATCCGTACCTAAAATGTTCTCACATACTTGAAATTAAGCGTATCTAGATTGAACGCTTGCTCGAATTGAACGGTAACGATTGTTTCTCACTTTCCTACACGTTCTTGCAACTTAATTTGTTCCAACAGAGGGAAATCTCTAAGGAGAAAATTCAATTGGTATCGAATTCATTGTTCGTCCGATCACACGTCGACTGTTAAGGCTTGTTACATCACACACGAAGGAAAAGTTTGTTTAGTTGTTACTTTTATAGTTTCTGGAGTCTTTGGAGTGTATATGTAACTTTCGATTGGGTTAATCGGATACACGGTTAATACACACATTGATAATCTGTAAAGGCAGGTAGGTATCCTACTTCATTATCGATTTATGAACTATACACATTTTTTTTGTTTCATATAAGTATGCGCTGTTTAAAGTGGCATAAAGTAACCAGCAAAATTAAATAACCTATAATACGTCTGTCAGTACAACTTAATTACAAAATGACAAAGAACTACAACGGACTTGATAAATTACATTGCCATAGTTATGATATTTATGTTTCAATATAGGTACGTTAAAAGTAAACGAAGATGTCTGCATGCGTGGGCATCGCGGAAGAATATACATCGGCTATTCAAGGAATGCCTACAATATTATTTTGAGACGGACAAAAAAGAGCATACAAAAACAATATAAATTATGTTCCAGCAGTTGAACTTTTAGACTGTCACTTAAAACATAAATTATATCATAAATCAAATAACTGAGCAGAGCTATTTGCGTTTATTGCAGATAATTGCCATTAACCTGTTTTAGTTAAATAAAATGCCATACTTACAAGTACTTGATATGTACATAAGTACTGAGCTTGGCATTTTATTGTGTTTACAAGTTGCATGATGATTGAAATTTCTGTTTCAATAACGAACGCAGTAGCCACAAGACCGGAGAATATAATGGTATGTGGCTATATGTGAGTTTTATTGTGAGGCCGCTGAAACAAATACATTGTTAGCACATTTGCAATCGTTCTCGGGCAGTGAAGCAGTGATAGCCGGCGTAGTTAGCGAGAGCAAGAGCATTCCTCCGAGCCGGGTTGACCGGTTCCAGGCAGGCTGTTTATGGCCGGACCAGATATAAATAGATATGCTGCAAACATCCATCTTCTTAATGTTTTACTTTTAAAACCCGCCGTGGAATACGACACGAACGTTTTTAAACTCGCTCCACGATTCGAATCTGCCTTATAAAAACAATTAAGCTCCAGTTCGAACCAGAATTAGCATTCAAGAGATCAAAACTAATGAGATAGCGCACGTAATGGCTCTCGTTAGACTTTAGCAGATTTTATAATGGATATGGGCTTTACAGAAATCGCTTCTATGCTACTACTTTGAGACAATGGTGCTTGTTAAGGCCGGCCACATTGACAAAGCCATAAAGCAACCTAATCAATGCAGCGGCATTCAGATATGGAGTGACGGATTGTAGTACTAACCGAGCAAGTGAACGAAGCGGCAGATTAATGTGCAGATACATATCTTTGGACTTTGTTAGCGATTGTGTACTATTCGCTTTGCGAGAAGTTGCAAATAATTACGATTAAATCAGCAACGAGTTGAATGCCGCAGCCAGTTCTCTAGTATTTCATAGCGCATGCAAGTTCACTTTCACTACGAATGTCTACCTCAGCTCTCTTTACAGAATTTATCTGATAAGGCTAATGCTAAGTGACTTCCATATCGCTGGGCTCACGCGGGTTTATTATAACAGTTCGCACTTGCTTTCAACGACGAATGTCAGCACCGCGAGAATATGTGTTGCATAAGCGGCCACGTGGAGTCAGGAGCATTGACCCCGGCAAATGTGACACTGATAGCGTGGCACGATCACGCACCTTCATGCCAGATAAAGCCGGCATTTCGTTCCACGATAACGAAAATCGACAATACGCGACGATCGCAAGTGTCAAATTATAAGTTACAGAAACAAAGGTTGTTTTCGTAACGCATAAACTCAGCGACCTTGTCCGTTTAATCTGCTCCGAATCCTCTAGTCGACACCCACCGGCTTATTCGCAATCGTTGCATAAACGACCTCGTAATGTCAAAGGGGGTCATTGTCGCATTTTGCGGACGGTGGGGCGACGGCGGCCGCTCGCTGGCGGCGCTACTAGCTGCAGGTTAGATAAATTATATCGATTGAACCTCGGTCTCCTTCGGCGTGTCTGTGACCCCGATGTAAATAACCTGAGGCGGTAGTACTGTAAACAACTGACGCCGTTTGCGTCAATCGACTGCACGCCGCGGCCGCGACGGGCCTCGCCCAACCATTGATGTGTTCGCGTTTAACTATGCTCTATTTCTGGAACATCAAACATTCCGTGGGGAAGCTACAGAGCGTTTGCCAGAAATGCAATAACGATGTTCAAAGATGCAGTTCGCGTTTGAATTATGACAGCAAAATATAAACCCACTGACATAAAAGTTAGAAAATAAAAAAAATCATAGTGTATTTTTAGCTCATTATAAATTCTTCCGATGTCTCAAAGCGTTATTTGGAAGGCGGAATTTTATTTCTACATTTCGTATTACTTCAAGAGCAAGTCTGCAATATTGCACGGTTTTCTGAAGGTACAAAAATCTAAAGTCGGAACAAAACGATAAAGTATACAAAGTAAAATAGGTACGTAACCTATCTCTAGATGGGTTTTCCGACGCCGTGCATGCAGTAGCGACATGCCGCTTGTCGTGACTCTAGCAATTAACCTAATGTGGATCTCTGATAGCAGCACCCATTGTGAATTGTAATACTGCTCACATTCGTATTCCAAACGAAACTGACTTCTAATTTTAAAATAAAATGAATGTGCAATGAAATTAGATGGGAAACAGAAAAAACACAAGATTGAAGAATATTTTTGAGAATAGAAATGAAGAAATTCAAAAGCGACATATCGTGTGTACTTTAATAATAAAAAATATAGAATATTCTTCTCCTATCGTCTATTGGATGGAAGTGTTTTACAACATTTTCTCATGTAAATATAACAAAGGTTAAAAACTTAATTAGGTATTTATTACTTTGTATACTACCTACATAGTGTATAGGGAGGAAATAGTTTCGAAGTTGATCGATCGATCATTCGATATTCATTTAAATAAATAGGTACAAATGCCAGTCTTTTATATTTAAGAGTCGGTGGTATGTGTTACTATGTCTACTTTAAAATGAAATATAAACTACGTATTTCAACTAACACTGTAGGTACTCGATATAATTGCATTTGTAAAATGTCGCTACGTAATGTTATTTAATCAGGTGAAACGAAGTGTGAATCACAGTACAAAAATTATATAAAACTTTATTTTATTCTCGCGTCAAAACGGTCGAAGTTATCTTGATATGAAAATCAATTGCAATCATCTTATAATTTTGCTTGCTATAGACTTTATATTGGTTAGATTTAGAGAAATAAAATTCCGCATACAGCGAAAGTTATGTGTATTAGGTATAGCACAGTGTTAAGAATATTTGTAAAGGTATTTAAAATTCTGAGCGCAGCAGAAATATCTATGCTGAAAGCGCTCAGAGCTGTTCATGCTCGGTAGATAGATATATGCACTCTGTGTATTTATGATCTACAAAGTAAGGTGACCTATATGATAAGATTACTTCAATAGCTCAACTACATACAAAGCATGCAAGTTGTGTCAGTGTGTGAATCCGCGTCAGGCTCGCTCGTACAATGACACTGTCGACCTTGACTACTGCCTCGTATATCAAGCCACACACACATGCATACTCGACCATGCTCGCTGGCATCAGGAATGTGTTCGTCACGAATGTATTTAAAGCTAGCAAACACATAGGTATTATTCGTCCGATTTGAGATGTACGCTCGGACGGTGTTTTAAAAATACATCCACGATATTTATACGTGGCGGCGTATAATAACAGCTCTGAATTTAGGCCCATCTGTGGCCGGCACGATATAGAACAGTTCAACATACGATAAGGTGAATGCCAATGCGCTATGCAGCGGTGTACAGCGATCAAGGCCAAGCGGACTGAATTATCAGTAGTGCTTCAAATGCACACTGAAATCACGCGAATGTTATTGGTAAATAGGTAAACAGTCCTTTTGAATTGCACTTATTTACTATTTAATGGCCTGTTGGTTTAGTGCCAGTAGCTGTAATTTTGAATTCAACTCAATTGTAGTCGATGTAACGACAATATAAGCTAGTTGTGAACGCGATTTTTTGTGAATTAATGACCTTAGGATTTTGAAAATGTTTTGATATATGAATTTAAATTAATATAAGCTGTCGCAATATTTTCTAGCTCAGCTATGACAGTATCTAAGCCGAACCAAGTAAATAATAAATTATTTACACGAAGACATTAAAATGATTGGGTGGCATTGTGATAAATTCGCAAACAAGTCGTCGTGTTTTTGTCCCGACGGCCATTACTTTTTGCGAGAAATATTTTCTTTGATGTCGGAATATTTACCTCATTAGAGCCGCGCATGATGAGTAGGAAGTTTTTTAAATGGCCCCGATTTGAATCGTAGACAGGTCTCAATTAATTTAAGCTGTGCCATATATAATCTTTTACGATATCGTTTACCTCTAATTGCCTCATTCTACATACACGCAGAACATCTTAAGAGATTAATATCCTTTTTACTAAACGAATAATTAATACCCTCCCACAACTACCATGATTTATCTACGCCTACTAATAAAATGGATCGTACGTGTACATTGCAAATAAATATCAAACGGCGTCCTCTTCTGAAGATGATAGAACTTCTCGTGATTTGATGGCATATGCGTTGTAAGGTGTATTTTGGCATAAAAGTGGCAAAGAACAGCATATGTTCATAAGGGTTAGTTGTTTCAGGATTTCTGCAGTCAACCATTAACGGCAGTGACCAATAAGCTAAGGCGGCTGCATGCACGTTTCTTGTTTACGTTGCTTCTAGTTACACAGTAGATACTAGCACCCCAAAGATACACACAAATGCACTCATGCACACACGAACGCACACAAGCACGCACGCACGCACGTACTCACACACACGTACACTTCATTGTGTATTTGTGTGCTTGAGTATTACCACAGTATTAATATCATACAGTAGTCTAACTCTGCCGTGTCCTTGAATTTTATACCTACAGACGCGCTGGACGAGAGTTCGCGTTAGGGCGCCTAAAGTATTTTAATATATCTATATACTTGACTTTCTTTCCTACTTATTATGTATTTTATTCAGTAGATTAAGGTAAAAAACCACAACATTACTAACACAGGACGTGTTTATGCACAATTAAAGCAATCAAAAACAGCCTAATATAGTTTACAACTGCTCTTTGCTACATTATTGTTTAAATAAAAAGATCCACTGCTTAAAAAACGTCACATCGCCCGCTCGCCATTACGGCACATTCGCTAGCTGTTGGGTACCGAGTGCATACCCAACTTGCGTTTCATGCGTATGTAAGAAGTTAGAATTCTGTAGATACTATTACAGTGGTACTACTCTAGATCACGAGTCTTAAGCCATAAATTTTCATTCTGAATGGTTCATTACGCTGGCCAAGTCAGATTTTGTCGGTTTGATTCATGTGTCACGTAACGACTAGGTTTTTGAAGGTTGTAGGTAATTTGTTGACACGATAAATAAACTTGACGGTAAATTACTTGCAAATACTGAAGAAAAACCCACCAATACCAATAGTCGTTCAGAGAATTTTATATTTTATATTAAAAGTACGAATCTTTGACATGTAATAAGTTAGTATTTAACTACGTTTAATATTCTAAGTAGGTATTTTGTAAGAGTCTGAAGGAAGGCAAGTTTTAACTGCGGTGTTTACGACCTATAACGACGATTCTATTTTAGCAGAGCCTACGAGCAGCAGGCCTATCCTACACTTATAAGGTGTGATGGACAGACATCGTATATTATACTTATATCATTATGTGAAACAAACTTCATTTAAACGAACTAGCATTTTCCTAGTTCTTTCACGAAGCGGAAATGGTTTTGCATTGCAGATGTGCAAGTCGGCAGGTGTAGCATCTAACGTCCACTTTATAAGTAATAGGCACCTGGGTTAGTTTTAATAAGCATTTGCGCATACGAAACAATTACCGAGTGTAACTGTGAGAACAAGCTCCATTACTCATAAACATCGGCCATTGCTCTCTTAAGCCACCTTACGCCTTACTTTTGGAATTTGAAGTTTTGTATTTGTTTAAATTTAAAGAAATAAGTTTGGCAAAACCAAACCAACAACCACGTATAATTAATTAGCGGTAGCTTTGAGATGCTATGTCTTATTTACCGTATATTATTTACGACCAAATATATAAACAGTTATTTATATAACAGCAGATGTTTAGGTGTATGTTAATTTACCTTCATGACAATTATTTTTGTAGTGGAGCAATTTCTTTATTAATATTTAAGACTTTTGTTTTAAAACGTGTTCTAATGTTATTTATAAAATAAAATAAATAAATTTACTTTTTTAATTTGCCACAAACATTAGCCTTTCCAGGGATTCAAACTGGAAACGACGTCCTTATTAACAAGTAGCAACATCATTACACTTACAATATCTCCGTGGCTTAATCTATTCATGTTATTTATATTTCCACTTACACAGAAGACTGGCTTGATAAAGTTCCCTTTTTATGTATGGGAGTTAAGAATTAATGGCTATATTTTACGTCGTAGTAAAATATTTATAAGCTTTTTCCTTATTTACGGCCTCTCGGCTAACTAGAATAGCAGATAGCAGCTGCCTATCTGAAGGCTTGCCTAGTCAATTCATAAATGGTATTGAATACTTTTTGGGATCTTTTAGCCTCAAACGTTTCAATCATTACTTAGGTGTAATGAAGTAATCCCCCAGACATGCCATGTTGTAAAAACCCTTTAGAAGAAATAAATAAGCATAGACTTTATCTAATATTAGATGCTCCCACCGTACACCATTACCCCTTTACTTTTAACCAACTCCATTAGAACAGAAACCTTATCTTAACTCCATCACAGATGTGTTACTTCCACCGAGGACAGTTGGAATGCTCAAAATAGGTACATGTCCCATAATATAACACCCTTGAAACTAGAACACAAAATAAACGATAACAACTGAAGTTCAACACTCAAATCATAATAATGTTAATGGGTTGTAGATTACGATAGTTCTATCATTCCATTCGATTCAATAATCGATAAGGATACTACGAAAAAGTACTCCATTCACGTATATTATGGTGACGACGTGTGGTTCACTTTTATATGAGGCGACCATGTTAGTCCTCGGGAGGCGTCCCTGTAGTTTCGGGATCAGAATTCAGAATGGCTACGGTATCCAGTGCCTGTCGTAAGAGGCGACTAAAAGGGGCTTCCGGGGTTGCAGGCGCCTAGAGTGGGAGCTCGAACCGTTCGATCAGGCGATCCCGGGAAGGACGGCAGGATATGTGGTCGCATACCGTCGTAAAGACTAGACGGAGCGGTGGGCCCAGCCGCCCATCTGGGAGGAGCCCGATGGGGCAACGCGCTCAGTGGATTCCAGACTGCATGCTCATTTGCTACTTCAATCAGATAAAAAAGTGTATAAACCTCCTTTTAAAGTAAACATCTACCTCCTCATAATATAAAAATAATACACTATTCCTCTTAGCAACATTACTTCATGAGTTAAGGCAATACTTCACTTAGCGCAGGTGTGGGCAGAACGTGGATGGTACATTAGACTCGTAACGTGTGTGGGCGTACAACAAGGATTCGAATCTCCAATACAGATATCGTTACGATACGGCGCCATGTTTAAAACTGTGTACTCACATTCATATCTTATTTCCTGTCGTTAAAGGTGAAGCAACAACTTAAATGGCAATATTCTTTAAATAGTTCACATACAATCTACACTCGTTCGATAACATTCTGTGAAATATTATAATGTTACTAGAATTCTTAAACTAGAAGATATAAATAGATTAAATAAGCATAGCAATAATTAGCAAAATAAGAGGGCATTCTAAAAATGAAGGTGATTAGAGAAAGGGAATTATGTGTAAACTAACTGACCCGGAGAACTTCGTTCCGCCCAAAGGTCAAAAATATTATATTATCAGTGTTTTTCTATAATAGACTATATAGAATAGATCAGTGTTTTTCTATAATAATGTATTATACATACAAACCTTCCTATTGAATTACTCTTTCTATAAAAAAAACTGCATTAAAATCCGTAGCGCAGTTTTAAAGATCTAAGCATACATAGGGACAGACCGAAAAGCGACTTTGTTTTATACTTTGTAGTAAAGTAGAGCCGAAAATTCGGCACAATAGGAATTTGTTACTAGCGCAAAGTATTACAACGAATGCCCAAAATCTACACTAAAACACACTTTATCATATTACATACGTATCATATTACAAAATTATTACGGTACTAATGAACGGTGATAACAGTATACATTTTGATTTCCACGCCAGAGCTTCCGATTTGATGACAACCATAAGTAGGACAGTTATAACTTGATGATAAAGTTACATTTAACGCATTCTATGCAATTAGTAACTTGACATTTCATATCTATTACGTGGGTCGGCTCCGTTACTTCAAAAATTAGACAAACGAATCCAGTTTCATTATCAGCTTAACGTTAAGTCGCCTAATATCCAACAAGTAGCCTTTAATAAGAAACTGGATGACTTTTCGGAGTCAAAAACCAACAGGTTTTGCCTCGATGCTAATATGCACACGTATATACAGTGAATCCAGCCAGCGAAGAGATAATAAGATCATCGCCCGAACTCGGTGTTTGTCCTACAATGTTTACTTTGTGCATTAAGGGTCTATGCCTGCTATCATCTTTATCCGCTCATTGCAATTAAATATTAAGTATTTATGCATTAATGGAAACTTCTCAATTTCAATTAGCAAAGCTACAAAGGACAATTCAGACGCTAAAATAGTTCAACAAAAAATTGGGAGTCATCAAATCTAAATTTGACTTAGCATTTTGGCCTTATTCAGTGATCTATTGTCATCCATATACGATATGCTATTTCAATAATTTTCCTTATACTTAATTAATATACATTGTAGTAGAAAAATTACCTATTTTTTATAGTTGCCACGTTCATGTGTATGACACAACAACTTTTAACAAGCCGAGACTAAGCGACAATGAAGCATGACCCTTACATCACAAAAAACATAACAATGGAGCTTATGCTTTTAGCAAAGAATCAACCGTTATGATATCTCGATTTAGATCATTGCTCCAAAGATCCGGGACGTAGCAATAGAAACCCACAATCAACAAATTAGTCTGTTCAATCGCGCCTTGTGATACAACAGATGCCTTCGTGAAGATAAATGGTATCATTAGGAAGCACAAAGCCAAAAGATTGTTGTTCTAGGTCTTCATAATGCACGGTACTCTAAGCTGGCAGGTATTTATAATCAATCACTGTAATTCGCTGGCTAAATCAATAGACTTCTATAAATAAACGGCCAAAAATATATCCGCATTTGACTGGAAATTCGAATAGCAGTTTTAAGTAGCCCCACGATTGAAATATGAGGTTTCATCTAACAGTTTGACTTAATTATACAGTGACGGTAACAATTGCTTCGAATAAAACCATTGAGACAAACTGGTACCCGTCTGATTTGTATCAAGTGCAAGCGAGACGTGTGAAGTAAACGTAACGAAGTATATGTACAATAAAAGTTAACAAATAGAACACTAAAAAAGCGATAAAGAGCAACAAACTGACATTCAAATCCCCGAGCATCGCGTCTCAAACCTGTTACAATTTGTCCTACGTCTCGGTTCGTTGAAGAAATTGAAACCCGAGTGATTTGTATCAAGAATATCAAGATAGTGCATCTCACGGTGGTTACGAGGATAATAGAGTAACAAGCGATGGCAGTGCGGGTGCAGCCGACCGAGACGAGCGCTCGACCGCATATCCGCCCAATGCCTTCCTAGCCCTAGCTACACAATGAACGGTAAGAAAAACATTCACCATCTCTTCACTTCACACTTTTAGTTTTAGCTTTTACTGACTTACTAATTGTCGAATAGGACAATCATTTGTAATTAAACATCATACAAGCTACATATTAATTACTGATGTTTACAGTGGGAGAATTCCACGCTCGATCTACTGTATGAAAGATATCCAAATAATATTTTTATATAGGCATCTGTTGTGGATTTGACAGAAATATACATGATTTGTCAGCACACAGAAATGTTATTCAGTGTATCGACATTCCTAGGGTAGTATTATAAGAAGTATTCGTTTTTTAAATACATTAAAATGTATGCAATACGCCTTGTAATAAATTTACATTTAAAAAAGGTGCAAATAATAAAATCAAATTTTGTTCGAAATTGGATGAATTCACGTGTCGTAGGTATACAATACTGATTTAGCGAATTTAATGTGAATATGTACGCAGACGCCTCTACAAACTAGTGTCAACCAAGTCGATGAACCTGAAGAGGTCAGACAGATCGAATAATGATTATTTGTCATTATTAACAAGCTCAACAGTCGCTAATAAAATGTAGGAAAAGCAACCAGAAAAACAATTTATTTAAGTGCTTAATGATTTCACGCTTCTAACGCTCCAAGGCGTTGTGGCATTATTATTAGCGTCGTATTCAATAAAATATTGACTGGTCGTAATGCACCCGTGAAATGAAGGGGCTAGGCCAACCATTAGATTACAAATACAAAGGGTTGCCAAATCTAAACGCTTTCACAATGAAAATTGGACCCTTTCTAGTTAGCTGCGAGTGGCAGCTGCTCGTGGGGCTTTGATTAAGTAATATTATTCTAAAACCAAATCCCGGTCGACAAACTATCAAGTTGATCCGCTTAAAATGCTAATTTCGGAAACAAAATTTCGCCGACAGCTTTAAAGGCAAGATTAAACGAACTAGTTCGGCACACACCGACCGAAATGTTTCATATTTGTTGCATAATGCGAGATAAATTAAAACTTCATTCGTCACAAATGTATTCACAGGCGTTTGCGTGGAAACGTGGCGGGTCAGCGAACTCTTTGATGAAGGAATCCATCAATCATTATTCCGCGTACCCACCAGCCCGGAGAAGATATCGCGTTTCACACCATTCAAATTACCAATAGACCTACTTAGTATATTACACTAAAACCACACATTAAACGATCAATTAATATTGTTCTAAAGCGGAACGGAGCTTTTCATGAAGTTCCATGGAGTTTTTATGTTATGTAAATCTTTTTACTGCTAATTTATTTTGTTTTCTATAGTTATTGGGTAAACTAAGTAACTAAGCAAAAATAATATTTTGAAATTCGGAAAACTAATTAGGAAATATAAAATACCTAACTGTTATATTAGTGCTAATTACTTCAATTTATACATTCAAATTAAATGTTTCTTCTAGCTTTTTTCTCATCATGTCAACATTTTGAAAAGGGTTCATTATTCACCTAATAATTAGAAATGCTAATTAAAGCTTTTTCTAAAAATCTTTTCTTGACTATTCTGAGGCGTGACATTGGAAACAAAACAAACATCGGTTCATTTCCTAATAGCAAACGAATCCAAGGGCCTTGGGCAAGGTCTGTAACCTTGCCGATAGTTACGACAGAGTTAACGACTATTCAAAACTAGAAACAAATAATTTCCGGTTAAGTGAGCAAACAATACACAAAAAGTAATTAGTACTTGTTGGTACATGATGGTTCACATCGGTACTATTTATACGAGGTGTCAAAAAACCATAGTGACCTTGGCGCCCCCGCACGGACGCGCAAACACATTCACCTCAGGTGAGGCCCGTTGGGCATGAGTATACCCTACAGGTATGTTTACATGGAAATGCTGATAGCTCTGACTCGCCGACATATCGCTAACGATGTGCCAAGTTAGGTAACATCATAGATTTTTCGACAGTGCTCGCTAGTGCCATATTTTTCTAGTTTTCCTAATTCGTGTTAATCAATTACGAAACATTGCTACTGTAATTTTGGACACGGGTTTCATATTGATAAAGGGTTTTCTGAAAAGCTTGCCAGATGCAGATGGAGAACACACCTTTCTAGAATTTGCTTATTTATGGTTGTTTTTAATAGAACTTATCTAACATAGTCTGGATTTCATAAAACCTTTGACCATACAGTGGTAACGAACATCCAATCCTCTAATCAACGGTGGGACGGGTACTGGTTTAACCAACGTCCACTTGAAACTTTTTACAACACAAAAGTTCTGAGAAAGTTAATTCTGGCAACACCACCGATAAAAGGAAACGCGGCAGATACGTTTGAAATGTAAACTCGGAACTTTGATCGTACAACTCACGGTATGCAGTGAAACATTCTTTATCTTAATTGGTTTCAGAGAACGGTAACGTGTCTATTAGCAATTATCTTCAAGGCTAGGCTTTGGATTTTATCACATAGTGTAAGGTATCAGGCATTTTTTGAAAAGATAACACTGATCTAAGGGAGTCCTTTTACTAAGCAATGGCGCCATATACCAGACCAAAGTCCCATTGGACCTCTCTCTTCTCTCGGTATAAGCATTGTTTAGAAAACTTAACTCGGTGCTTTAATATTATTATTTGGCAGAAGAGGTTGAAACCAAGAGTCATGTAAGACTACTGGTGATCTAATAAACGTCTCTTACGTTTTCTAAGACCCATATTAACAATTATATAACAATGTATCACATATTGGGAACTTCTAACAGCTCAGTAAAAAATAAATGAGGTATACAGGTCATTTAAATGGACAATTATTTTTAGTTCTATGAAAATTACATTAGCTGTTTTTGACGTCCATATAATTAGAATTTCTAGTTAATTATTCTTTAGTGACATGACGGATTTTGGCTGGCAACAGTTCTTCACTCTGAAATCAAAGTAGACTGTGAAAGAATTTAATTTAATTTGAGTTATTATTTTTTACCGCAGTCAAGACATAAATTGTTCTAACAACTATAACGAGATGTGACATAACTTTGATGTACTTTGCTGTAACATTCGTAATAAGAATGTTCATATAGGTACATTATACCCGCATGTTCGGCTTAGCTACGAGTTATCTGTGGTAGTTTTAATTCCCCATGACTTAGAGTTTTATTGATGTATTTAGCCGACAGATGCGGGCTACTTTATTAAGTACAGGATTAAGCGATGAAGGAATTCATCGCGATGTTATGGATAACATAACTAGGGATGAAGTCATGCCGTCATGTGGAGAGACATATTAGATACAAACAATTCTATACAAAATCGGAAGAGTCAGGAGTTTTACACGGAGAGTAACATACCGTCAAGTTGGTAATTCTTTATTTAAACTAGCGACATGAAGTTCGTTAAATATTACTGCCTAACCTACTGTTTTATGCTACAGAAACGAGTATCATCATACAAACTGTGTAGCTAAGCATAGTTTATCATGGTGCTTTGCTAACTGTTACTGTGTTACTACTCTCACTTGAAATCCAAGATAAAATTGAACTTAATTCAACATATACTTTTTTAATATTTATTAACTGTGCATTTATCTACTGATTTAGAATTTATTTTCATTTATAATCATTTATGAAATCAATTTACAATAACAAAACTTATATAACGTATTTCAGTGTTTGAGATTGATTTAGGTATTTGTTTAATCTAGCCTTGGTAACATTCATGGGAATTGGTTGGGTTGCTGAGGCGAGATTAGTTATTCTAGAACACGCTTTATTTTATTTAATATACTATAATATTATAAGTAGATTACATGGAATAATCCATCAAAGTTTTGTATGACAAGCTAGGAAAGCGTGGTTAGTGAAAAATACCTATATTTTGTGCGCATTATTTAAGAGGTCAGTGACAGCAGGCTATTCAAAACCGACACCTATTCTATTAACTAGCCACACTCGTTTTTGTAAACTAATTATCATTCATGTAGCTGATGTCAAAGTTGGTACATCCATGTTTCTGTCGGAATAGATAAATTCTTTCTATTTTCTGTTAATAAAATTGCTAACATAAATACGAACGTTATCGAAACAGAAACGGCCTTTACGGTAAGTAACGCAGATAGTGTCTACCCATTTCCAGGACAATGTATTGTCCTAGCTAAGATTTACTGTGGTAGTGCTAACTAAAGAGACTCCAGCCTGACACATCTCAAAAAAAAAACAATGGAGAGTCAAGCATCTGTTAGGTATACCACCACGGATGATTATACTAGGTACTAAATTGTTTAATAATCATTTTATATTCGTAAAACCAATAAAGACTTGTCGATATTAGTCTTGTCAATTTTCAATGAACTCAAATCATGTATACAGCTTATTGGGCTCGACATGATTACTTAGAAGCCTCACCAATAAGTGGGGCGTAGAACAATCTATCCTCATAATATCGCTATCAATATCGTAAAATATAACCTAACATAGGTATAATAGCTTCAGAAAATATAAATAAACCTATAAAACATTCTACACATCTATCAACAGGATTCATTTACAAAATGATTTGCAAAAGAAACCCCCTGTTTACCTTTGTGCTCATAGACGTTTTCTTTGAACTTATTTGAATAAAGCCACAAACATTTTATTTATATATATTATTATTCTTTTGATCGTTAAATAATGGCCCGGTAGCGCTTTGTGTTTCGTACACAGAATAAAAATCAAGTCTATGAGTAAATTGCAAAAGAAACAGATCGTTAGTTGCGCAATAATGGAATCGCAAAGTAATTGCAAATCGACGCATTAGGTGTTAAAACGGTAATTTGGTTGCCTTCGTGGTAAAAGAGGGAAAAACAACAAAAAAGTAAGTGCTATGAGAGTGAAAGGCTTGCAAATAACTTTTTATTACTACTAACTGACAGCCGATTTCGTCTTCACTCGTGTTTTTAGGAAAAAATACTTTATTCCCCATAGGACTAACATGTAGTCTCTTATTTCCTACGGCGTAAAAAAGGTATAATAAAGTGCCTATATTAGTTATCTTGGTACTTATCTTTAAACGAAACCATAGACAGACATTTTTTATATACTTAAATCTAACATTTTTTCGCAAATGTAAAAACCAGTTATACGCATACAATAGTGAAGTTTGCCCGTCTCTACAGTAACTGATATTTGCAAAAATATATTTTTTTTGTTACAAAAAATGTTTTTTAGTACTATCAGTATGACCTAATATTACTAACGGCTGAAACTGACTTGACAGAATAGTCTACTCCTTAGTCGAAAACATTTAAGGATCGTTAGTAAAAGCCCAAAAACCGCACAAGAGGGAGAACGGGTGCTCAGATACACTAAATATAAATAACAATTGGTTCGCGCGGCTCACGACTGGAAACATCGTCGCACCGCATATATTTAGTTGGCTACATATATCAGACATACGTGCCTTGTCAGGCGATGCGATTTACCATCAGAAGTGGACTCAAACCGGTCGGACCGGCGCGCCGTCTCCGTCGAATCTCCGTTGCATCCAGCCACTCAAATTGTTTATGCTGTATTAGTTTACTTGCTATATTCTGTCTCGGATCGCAGACGCGTTTCAATTGATATGTTTGGTTACTTTTCGTAATGAACATATCGAAACTTGTTTCCGTTTATGATTTAATCATTTGTTTTGTGCTAGTACAACGGGGCGAATTTTGTGTCAATAATAATGATCATTATTTTTGTTCAGAGCTCTATTTTTTTTTTAATAATTATTATATTTGAGCTGATCTTATCAATGATTTTTAGTGCTTTATTTTTCCGGCATGATAGGTAATTATTGTTTTAGATAATGACCCTTTTTAATTTTTTCGGGGACAAGAAAATTAATTTTATTGAGATGTTAATCACGTTCCAAACTCAGCTAGCATTAGTTTACTAACATTACATAGTTAACAAGGTTTATGCTAATTATCAGGAAAAATACATTTCTGTCACCATTTCGATAGTGTGACTAATGTTAGGCTTTTGAGAATAAATTGACGCAAGATCAAATCATTATACCGGCACGAAACGATCGCATTAACAAAATTAAATAAGGAGCACGCAGATTGTCTACACGCAATAAAGTTTTTGAACCTAATTATGCCGTTAAATTAATAGGAATTCATTTAAGATGATAATTTAAGCGACAGCTATAAATTATATACAGTTATTGTAGAACTGCTTACTTATTTCTTACCCGAATATAGGTAATTATTTAGTTGCTTTAATACTCTAGTCTCTAGACTAGAAGTAATAGTATTGGCCACGTATTTTTGGTCTTAATAACTTTGTAACGACTAAACGTACACTAGCAATTAAGTTCACACTTGGTGCTTTATAGGACAAATTAATAATTGGCGTTACATTAACAAATAGAATACGAGTATTCATTAACAAATATATACTTATATACTAACAATTATATTTCTATTATCTTAAAAATAAAAAAAATGTGTGCGTGTACTGGCGTACACTCGTAAGAAGTGAAACTTCTTTATTGACGTTATTTTTCAAAAAATAATTTACTATATGCAACTTTACAGAAATTGGTTAAATAAAGTTAAATTACCTAGATAAAGTTTAATAAAAGGTTTTTATTAAACTTCATCTAATAATCTAATCTATAATAATCTATCTAATATCACGCGTGGTAGGGATAAGAAAAAGATGGCGCGTAATAGAAAAAGATGGCGCGTAACAGAAAAAGATGGCGCGTAACAAAGAATGTTACACTAATTTTTTTTCCAACCCCGATAAAGAAGTTTCACTTCAAAAATATTATCTACTAAAGTTCTGCCAAACATTCTTGCTCTTATACTTTCTGTCACCTGCCATGCACTATTAACAACATGACATTCGTTTTGACATAGGTATTTCAAAAGTATTCGCTGTTCATTGCAAGCTTTTTAATAAGCTACGAAATTTATTTTACGAAAGCTTACTATAAATATTTTTCGACTGTTCCTCCATGTTTTCTACATAAGGTCAACGAGTCCTTATCATAGCCTAATAAAAATAAGTAGACAATTTACTGCCCGTGGGTAGACGTTACTTAATAATAAGAAATTTAACATGAACGACATTTAAAATGCAAACAAAATTATTTGACATCCACTTATTACAAAAGTATTCAATATAATTAACAAGTCTGTCATAGAAAGTAAAATCATGAGACCATTTTGCGTGAATCGAACAGATTCGTGTTAGTATCGTTATAATGTATTGGAAAAAACTTACTACAAAATTTTACTCTATAATGGTTATAGGCTTCCCCATACTACCCTTGTTAATAAAAAACTCATAGTATACCAATTTTGATGTTAGAAAGAGACAATTTTGAGTGTTATTCTTGCTCTAACCATTACCACGTCATTTGTTATCTCAACCCTTCTACAATAACAAAATATTGTGATCCATTATTGAGGAAAATGATAAAATATATCTCATTTTAAGTAACCGTTACGAGGTCTATTCAATGCGACGGGACACGAAATCTGTGTTATAACATAAATTCCTTGTTTATTCACAAAATTGATGAGACATTTCTCCTTTTCATGGTAAAAATAGAATCTCTCAAGTATCGGTAGTCGGTGGTTAATAGGAGGGAGCGATACCCCATCCCCGCGTCCCTCCCTCGACGTTTGATGATAGATTAAGTATTGTACTATTCTGGCAACACTGTATAGGCGAAGAAAATAACAAAAATCAATGAGTTTCTGTATTGAACTTTCTCGTTATGGTTTCATCGGATGATATAATATTTCTCTTGCTTAACACGTTTTATTTAGAATAGTAAAGTCGTATTACAGTTATTATTAAAAAATATACGTGACGAATAGATAACCTCTTTCCTTTGGGAAGTCTGTTAAAAACAGAAAATGAGGCTAAAACTTTGACATTGCTCATTAGAAGTTAATGGAAAGAAAATTAATAATTTATTCATATTATAAAACTACGGAACTTCTTTGGGAAGTTTACAGAACAAAATCAGTTATTTACCCATCCAACAACAATAGGTAATTTCAACTGTCGTGGACAAGATTGCGTCGCGTTAACCAAAGTACATACCTATATATTTACAGTACTCGTAAAACTTGAACGGATTTTAAAAGTAACCGATAACATTTGAAATAATGATTAAATGACACATTTGCGATAGTGAAATTGATTCTATTCAGCTGTTTTCTTTGCGTTTTGACATAAAACTAAGTGGACCAAAATATGAACATTTGAGCGTACGGGAATTGATTTATATTTACAGACAGATGCTCGAATTTTTGTGTATATAAATACAATATGAAATAACAGTATTGTGACCTCTGTAGGATCACATCTAATATATTGTGAAGAGAAAATATAAGATACACCTACACATTTGCTGTCAATGTCAATCTATTTGGGTATAATGTGGCCGATTACCATCATGTTATTAGGAAATATCCTTTTTATAAAGAGGACCGAAAACGACAGATATTGAGTGATTTGTTGAGGTAAATGTACTTGAAATATACTTATTTAATATCAATATACCAACATAGTTCCGTTAACTCTTACAAATCATTTAGGTACACCTTATGATCATAACAAGTAACCATAGAGACAAAGGTTTCAATAGCAATAAATAATAATAAAGTATTGCCAATACTCAACATAATATACCACATCAAATGTTTTTAATTAACCCGGATAGACACATTAAAATACCTAGATCATTTGCGATGCATGATAAAATTCAATTAACTACCAAAATACCTGAGATAAATTTAAGATACCTGAGATAATCTAAGTGTTATACGTTATGATATATTAAATATAATAAGTTATGATATATTTAGTTTTTAACACACTTCGTTCTATTTTTAGAAAAATAAAATATAACTTTGATATAAATTGTTATAAATTTGTACAGTTATCTTTTTGTATTATGTGAAACATTCATATTAATAGTATAAACCGGACCCGGTATAAACCGGAAGAGTTAATTTTATTTTTTTGTTTGAACGCTCTATAAATACTGTTCAAATTTAAATACTTTTTATAACATGAAAAATATTACTCGCATTTGACTTATGTATAGGTAATTTAGGTAAGTATTTCGCTACCTCAAAAGGTAGACGCTTATTCACCACGATATAATTCACCGGATTTGTCCTCATTTTACCATTAATGTAAACCTTTTGTCTATTGTTTAGCACTAAACCTGTAAAGTGGTAGTAAGAGTAGCATTTGCAAGACTGTAAATTTTATTATTTATATTTATTGTCTATGCCTCAATTTTATGCGACGTAAGGACATTTTTTTTTTATATGCATGTAGCAACATGCAGTCCACCTGATAGTAAGTGCTCCCGCCGCCCTGGACTTCTTAAATACGATTAGAATTACCTGCAGTGGACTACAGATAAGTACCTCTATATTACCACACACTGAAACATTTTACAGTCCACTTGGACTCATCATCGGTGAAGGAAAACATCGTGAGGAAACCTACACACCCGAGTTTAAAAAAAAAGGCGGTGTGAAATCCACCAATTAGCACTTGGCCAGCGCGGTAGACTATGGCCTAAACTCTCTCATTCTGAGAGAATACCCGTGCCACGCAGTGGGCCAGTAATGGGCTGATGAGAAGAAGAAACTTTTTACACAATAGCTAGTACCTATTTAGCTTTAAGAAACAAAATGTGTATTTCAATACCTAATTTTAACAACTTAAAAAGAGTAACTCTATGCGGCCGTAAATTTTCTGGATTATCTAAATCTAAAAAATCGTAGATTTCCATCGATTTTTAATGTTGTTTATGTAATTCGCTTACAAAACCGTTTGCCCTAGATTAGTGATGACCCCATTCGTGCCACGAACGATCCTTCAAAGTACATTATTGCGCAATTTGGGCAGGTGCAATCGTTCACATATTTCGGCGAGTCGTTCAAAACAGGTTGGATTTCCGGAATGACATGGAAGCATTAAATTTTCCACATTAACCTTGAGCGTACCTGATAAGAATTACTCATACACCGTGCCTCCTATGTCTAGTTACTTAGCGGTCACTAAACAAACATAGGTAAGACAATTGTTTACCAAGAATGGTAACTGATCTATGACCTACAATTTTATTGTTCTGTATTGACTAGACTCTGGATCTTTCCAAGTCAGTGTAGGAGATACATTTAAAAAATGGATTATTATTATTGATTTAGATGTATTTCTCACAAGGTAGATTCTAAACCTTGCATTAATATAAAAAAAATGTAGGTATATTTTTCCAACTGAAACCTTTGTGTCCTGATATAAATATTATTTACTAAGTTAAAACGACCGCTATCTTACCTATTATCTCAAATACTCTAGTAGAACTTGACAAGTACCTATGTTACTTATTTTTAACGTCGCCCACAGCGATCCGTCATTCCAAGGATTAGTCACAGTCACAGCTTTGTAGCTTAACTTATAGTGGCAACTCAGAATGCGAGGTTCCTACAATTTGAGGTAATGCGTTAACTCAGCAATGTTGCAGATTGTTTTACGATACGTGAAGAATAAATGCAATTCTTATTTCAAATTTAAACTAAGAACACAGGCGGTCATTAGTAGCACACACAAAAGTAATGAATGACTTACATAGAATAAATAGCGCATTTCTTATCAAAAGTGCATGTAAGTAAACAACAGTGTGATCATGTGTATTGTACGGAGACATCGGCCGTGGCGCCCGGTCAAGGTATCCGGGCCAAAGGTCGATGACAGCCGGCGCCTCGGCCTCTCGCGAACGCCACGATTGCCGCCAAAAATCATGTAAACATTTGCATTTAAAAATCGAACGCTATTCTCAATTCTCAATCTCATGTATCGAAACTTCGAGAAGAAAAAAACGGTGGCCATATCGACACTCGGATAACAGATTTTTTTCAAGTTTGATTACTGATTTATGTGAGTACATAAATAATGAATTTCATATTGTGACATTTTACGGCAGTCAAATCGCATGGACATTTACAATAAAATTTATAAGTACTGTCGGCGATTTTTTATAAACTTTAGGTCACAAGTTAACAACTATTACTCTGATTTAAATGTAACAAAATAACCGACATTTAAAGCAATCGTTTTTGGGGCAGCATGTTATTAACGACGTCAAAAGCATGTTGTGTTAATCAATCGCTAAGTGAACATACTGAATATTTCACAACGATATAGTAATATTCTGACCTGATGATATGGATTCGTTTTCCGATTTAGGGGTTGTGGGTGGCATCGGCAGCGGCATCGAGGGCAGCGCCTGTGTCGGGGCTTGCTGCTGCTGCATCGTGCACGTGCTGGCGAGCAGCGACGGAGCCGCGTTGTATGTGATCCCATCGTCGTATCCCCATAACTCTAGCCCCCCGTATTCCGGCGAGGCGAGCGACTCCGGCGACATAACCATAGCCGCTGGCAAACCCAAAGCCGAGGAAGACGTCACCTCCGACGAACTCTCCTCCAGCATTCGCAGCGTCTGGAACCCTCCGTTGTTCGACCAGCGGCGTCTCATGTCGACGAGCGCGTCACACGCTCCCGTAGCCGCGGCCCCCGACGGACATCCTCCGACAAATTCCGATTTTCCTATCACTTCACTTTTGCTTCATCGAACTATCTAACGCGATACCGATTTGACACTAGTCGCCGGCCGCGTCGGAACCGAAACGTTTCCCACCGTATTCTATTACACTCCAATAAGACGGCAGTCTTGTAACTTTTTCCTAGCACAACACAATACGTGCAACAGGTCTCGCCGGGAGACACACGAGTACGGATGATGTAGAGCGGCGAGGTTGCGGACAATCGAGAGAAAACGAGCACGTTATGCGCGCGCGACCGTCGTCAACGGAGTACGTAGGTAGAGCGAGCGAACGAACGACGCTGCCGCTCTCACTACTCACTGCCACGGTCGAGTCGAGCGTGACGTCACCCCCCGCGCCCTCGCCCGCCCGCCGCGCGCAGCCGTGGCACAGAAAGTCAAGTCACCGGCGACAGAATGTAGCGCGATAACACCCTCGCTAAAATTTATGAAGCACCTCTTCTCGCCGTATCAAAACAACTTCGCTATTTGTTACGCAACTTTCCAACTCGAGAAAGTAATTTGTAGACGTAACTGGAGGCGCGATTTTGTTAATTATTTTCCTTCATTAACGACAATGATTGCGGTAAGATATAATTTATTTTCGACAGATATCGTATTATTGCTCCTATGAAAACAATAATACTTAATTATAGGTTTATGAATATAAATATTAAGATGTGTCAAATAAATATTGCTAATGTTTCTGCGCTCTGTATACGTAATACTGACACACTTCATTTGCAATAAATTATCTAATATTCGTCAATATTTATATAACTACTATACTATACGTATTAGGTATTAATTAAATAAATAATTATGAAAATGCATTAAATCATCATTATAACGAGATAATAAAATTACAAATATAATCTACCTAGGTATTTTATTTTCAAATAAATCATGTACATTAGGTATTTAGTGGCTTAACACCGTAAAACAATATGACATCGATTCTATTCTTCTAATCTCTAGTTCAATAAATGGAACAACGACCTAAATTGCATTCAGGTTATCACAAAACTCAATGACAATATTGACAACGGTGTATGTACATTATGTACCTATATAAGAGATGTTCTAAATTAAATATTGTGTCGATTTTATTTGATAATTATTCGCTAATGTAACGTCTTTGTTAAACGTTCAACGGAGATTTTACAGTTAGTCAAATAAAATCTAACGCAATTAACGGATATAATTACTGCAAAGTATGCCGCTTTTATTTATATTTTATGTATATTTTTAATTCTGCAATGAAATAGACAAATCTGTTAAAGTAATGATAACACAAGTTATTAAAAATAATTAAGAATAAAAATAGTACTTAAGAACATTGTTGTAATTGTAGAATAGGACCTTTAATGTGAGTTAATTTAGTTCTTCAAAAACACACTCATAGCCCCACATTATTATTTTCTCCTGTTACGTGGGTACCATGGACACACTCAAGACGAATACACCCAGACCCAGAACATGAATCTAAACTCATCATTCAGATACCTGTCTGGCCGGGAATCGAACCCGGGACCCATTGCGCGTCAGACCGGTAAGGTAACCGGTCTGCCACGCGAATCGACAAAACAACAATTGTTTACGTTTTTGTTTTTTTTCATACTTTGCAATGAGGGATAAAAACATGGAAAATTATTGTTTTGAGGCAACGTAACTCTAAGGCCACAGCACTTCTGTCTCGAATTTACACAATGATAAAAATGTGAAATAGAGTAAGGTTTGAATTAGCTACGGAAGCAACCATGTATACAATAATACATAATCAGTGAGTCGAATATTACGAGATTAGATTAGATGGTTTTGACGCGGTCGTCACTGGCCGCTCTCGTCACGTGGTCGCGGAGCGTTGACCTGCAGTGTTTTGGAAATACGCGCCATCTTCGTAGATTCCGCTTCCGTGCCACAATAGAGACATTTAAACCACTTATTTTACTAGTTCTTACGTTGCTTCGCCCGCGTTGAAGTCCTCGATAAATATCACAGGGATTTTAATATTTGAAGTGAAACTTCTTTATCGGGGTTGGAAAAAAATTTAGTGTAACATTTTTTCGTTACGCGCCATCTTTTTCTGTTACGCGCCATCTTTTTTTATTTTTCGGTACGCGCCATCTTTTTCTGATACGCGCTATTTTTTTTTCCGTTACGCGCCATCTTTTTCTTATCCCTACCACGCGTGATATTAGATAGATTATTATAGATTAGATTATTAGATAAAGTTTAATAAAAGCCTTTTATTAAACTTTATCTAATTTAACTTTATTTAACCAATTTCTGTAAAGTTGCATATAGTAAAATATTTTTTGAAAAATAACGTCATAAAGACGTTTCACTTCTTACGAGTGTACGCTAGTACACGCACACATTTTTTTTTCTAACATCTCTAAGAATATGTGTACAAAATTTCATGTTAATCGGTTGAGTAGTTAACAAACAAACTTACCTTCACATTTATATTAGGTATGAAACATTCGTCAACGCGACCGCTTTATTACAAGAAATATATAATTCGTGATTTTTAATTTCGCATCCACTTATCTCGGATTACGTAGGCGTTATGCTATTTGTACTTTTCGCGGAGATTAATTTACAAGTCATTATAAAATATCTTAATTGGAACTCCGAATCTATCTTCCTTTTAGCGAGCGTCGAATAATAAATAAACATTATAGCTAACTTCTTAAAGTAGGGTTTCTAAGAGTGGTTGGCAACAAGCAACATTGTTAATTTATAAAATAAATAGGTAATCCGACTGCTTCAAAAGGGTGATTGTTTTCAATTTAACTTGATTGTTTTTAAACAGCGTGGTTTATGTTTTAACAATACTTATTTAATTTACCCCTTTTTTACGTCACGATAGTAATGTAAATAATAAAATAATCGTTCCTTCCCGCACTTGTCTCAGATTCTAGGCGCCATATTTATAAACAACTAGCTGTCCCGACAAACGTTGTTTTGCCATATAAAAAAATAAAAAAAATTGAGGGGTGGACCACCCTTATTATTTAGGGGTGTGAAAAATAGATGTTAGCCGATTCTCAGACCTACCCAATATGCTTACCAAATTTCAGAGGAATCGGTCAAGCCGTTTCGGAGGAGTATCGAGACTAACATTGTGACACGAGAATTTTATATATAAGATTTAGCTTATGTCACTGACAACTGATTATGAGTCGATTCCACAGTCCACTGATATGTCATAATCGTATGTTACAATTTATTAAGCCGTTTTTCGTTGTACCGCAACCCAAAAATGTCTAGTCTCTAAAAGGTTTTATCACCATATAGTTAAGACGGAGGGGCATGGGAGGTCCGGACCCCATAATCCTTCCTCCCCATAAGCCATGGATACAAATATAGCTCTTTGATGACTGGAAACCTTAACGTAAATAATTTGGAAAGCAGCAATATCATTTAATTATAATTTGACTTCTGACCTTTTCAATGTTAATGAATTAACTAGGCATTGGCAATAAAATGGTTCCAATGAGTCTTATGACTATAAAAAGCCAACATTCATGAAATGTCAAATTTTATAGTAACATGTTAAACATGACTTTTTCGAGCATGCTAACATTCACGCATAATTGTTACCTACCAAAATGACCATATATTCTTAAACATGTGATTCACGACTGTTGAAAAAATAATCTGAATCTAGTTACTTTGACTGCGTGTTCTGAGGTAGTATTTCTGTCTACAATTTTTTTAGGGTTGTCACTAAAGAGTGCCATGGCCTTTCAAAAGTTACCTTGCTCCATTCAAGGTTTCGACTGTGTTTACCGTTTACAGTGGATAAGATTGAATTTATCCTTACGTTGGATTTTGAAAATTTCTTTTTATAAATATTGATAATATATCTTCAACCCTTAGCAACATAATATCTTAAGAGTTACAATCATAGTATAACGTCTGACGTTGAAACTATGTGTAGACGAAGACTATGAGATGATTCCTCTGATAAGTTACATGATATTTGTTCATAAAAACAAAAATCTTAAAGCCTGTCAGCCCTAGTAAATTTGTAGTATTTGTGTTCGGTGTTCCACTCGTGATGTTGGGCAGTCGTGCGTGCAGCAAAATGCTCGATTGGTTCCCCTCTGACCCTCCCCCTCGAATAAGTCATCAGTCGAGTTATCTTCGCAATTCAAGGTGGTAGAACCAGTGTACTTCGATCGAGGAAGTACCGCCGCCACACCTATTTCTAGCGTGAAGCATTTCTTGCGTTTCGATAGAAGGGTGTGGTTGTCGGCACACTTTCACATGAGGCGACCATCATAGTCCTCGGGAGTAATAACGCATCTGTGATTGACTTCAGATGGCACCCATATTCTTTATGAAGTTGATTACAGATGTCCACGGGCGGCAATGACCACTTACCATTAGCTGGATTGCATGCTCGTTTGCTACTCCAGTCAGGTAAAAAAAAATTGCTCACATTTTACATTCCAACTCTTACTCGACGAACGAATAGCAATTAAAAAGTCTGATTAATATCCGAACCGGAAAACTGTTAAGATCTTTTGGACATTGATAAAGTTTTTGCGGGCTTTGGCGTTTGTGTTTTTATGCAGAACTTGATTTGTGTATATTTTTGGCTTATAATCTCATTGCTGTCTTGCTGCATGAAATGTTTTGCAATATTACACAATCTGTGAAGTCAATGTCATTCACATACTGTAGTACTGATATTTTTTCGTACATGATTAATGAACCGTATGCAAATATTTTACTTTTACTTAAACAATATATTGATATACATATTTAATTATATCAGACAACTATTATTTGATTTAATACTTATAGATACTAATCATGCATAACTTTTGATTAATATTTTTGATCACAGGACACTAAAAAGGAAAAAGTATATCTTGCTAGCTAAAGTCGCTTAGAGTGTCAGGTATTTTTTTGCGGTCTAAACTTCAAATTATCTACTACCAAGTCCGATTCGCCACAGTCTGGCTCCGATTCAGCCAGATCTGGTTTGTCCAATAGGAATTAAATCAACTTTTTGCACAACTTCCATTTTGTTTAAATTGGATGTGTAATTGTGTAATGGAACACTTGAAACTAAAAAAGTATCATACGTTCTAAAGAGAAAACATATCCTTATACATGAGTCGTATAAAATCAAAGGCTATCTACATTTGGACCTATTTTTGGTAAAGTAAAAAAATGATTCTCTTTTATGTTATTCCAAAAAATACTGATATGTAGATTTTTTTATAATCTACCGGTATTTCTCTATTAAGTTAACACCGAGAGAATGTGACAAGATGCATGATTGACTGGGTATTCATATTTTTTGTTTTGTGATAGCCGTATTTGATACCAACCTTAAAATATAGCCTAATTTGATTTTATACGACTCACATATAATAATTTTATTAGTTTATTTTTTCATTGATTACTAAGACCTTACAAATAAAGCAATGCACGTATTTTGACAATGCTGATACTGTATCTACTATTTTAAAGATAGTATATCTACTATTTTAAACTACAGATGGTTGTAAATAAGACATGGGCATAACTTAACAATATTATTGTTTTTGGCTTAGATAATAATATCTTAGTATAAAGGAAATTTCACGATATTATATAAAATTATGTACGGATGAAAGTAATAAGAATGGATGAAATTAATAAGTCGCGGCTTCTACATACCGCAGAATGATTTAATGTTCCCGAACTTGGCTTCGAGCCATACGCCGAGTTGATTTGTTTTGGATTTTAGAAAGTGACACACAGTTATTTAATATTAGATTAACATTCACTTTACACACGTTTGATAACGCAATAAATAATTTTAATAATGTGTGAAGTGAGATATTTAATGCTAGATGAAAAATCTTACGCATTTATGTAGTTGTATAGGCGTCGATTTTCCTCCGGTTGCTTACCTGAAACAAAGTGAAATTAACATTTAATTTTATGCTTTTACTCTTAAATCTGCTCTTAATTAAAAGTGACATTTCTCTAAGAATATTAGAAATTATTTATCGAGTTTATTCAGGATCAGAAGGCGCACTAAGCATTCTCGGTAGAGCGCACTCTATATAACGCGACCGATTCGCGGCGTCGCTCGCTCGCTTGGAAACATTGTTACCGATGCACCTTTCCAAGTCGGTTGCGTAGTCACAGTTGTCGTGTTTTTACTAGCGATGTGCAGGCATATAAAAAGTAGCCGCGGCGGAATGGTCTGCTGAAGCGCAATTAAGACCAAGGTCTCCGGGTTATCAAACCCGTGTCGGCGACTCGCGATCCGGCCGCGCCTCGTTGCCGTCGCAAAAAATATAGCGAATAATGATGCCGATGGTATTAAAAGATAATAGCAGGGTTAACACGCCGGCTGCATAGTCTTAAATGCCCACATATCGAAGCCATTCGTTCTGCATTAACTACGTATCGAGTACAAACCAGTATGCGTTTAATTAACGAATTGCAGCGCCGACGTGTACCTATATTGCTGTCATTCGTTCCTATAATTATTCCGTAGCCTAAGGCGAATTTAATTTCATTTGTGAATTTTTACTATAGTACGACTCCAGTGTCTCGCTTAGAACCACGTTGAATGCAAGAGGAAGTCAAGGATACGCCGCATCTATTGCATACTCAATGCTGAATCCTGTTCGTTGACTCCTATGCACTTGACAGTCACTGATGTCATGCGCTAATGTGACCTGCTAAGGAACCATGTTACCGTTTCTCGCAGTCACACGAACACTTACATAATGCAACCTAGACAATGCGCTTAAAAGGTTAGACGATGCTAGTCCTTCTATGCAGTGCTGTAGACTTACTTTCGCTTGGAAACAACGTGTCTTAGGTTTTCATCCAAGTTTAGCTGCAAGACTGCCGAATGTACTCTAACGTTTCAATACAAACCCTAAGACTGCGCTATAAGACTGTTGTTTCTAGTCTTCATTCGTGACATTAAGTTCTTTTGAAGTGGAACTGCTAATACTATCGTTTACGTGATGTAACTATCGAGTCCGAACACTGATATGCGAGTGCAATTGAGTGAGTATTGTTATTGTAGTCCATGGGAATATGAACTGTGAAATAAAGCTTCCTACCATTTCATAGAAACAGGAAGTATAGCATAAAATAGTTGTTTAAAAATGACGTTTGTAGGAAATTTGTCATAGACATTTGATGTGGAATTAATTTTCAGTAGTAAGTAATGCTTACTTACTACTAAAAAATAATTCCACCTGATGGTAGGTAGTCACCACTGTCTATAGAAACTTCATTCATTCCGAATATAATAACAGTCCTACTTAATATCGGTCTTAGATACGATGCGATCAATACGGTCTAACTTGCAAGCACTTTATATCCCCCATTATCTTTAGACCAAAACTCAATAGCGCAGCCGTAGTTTCTTCCCATAGAATCACAAAAAGACAAGTTGAAAGGCACACACGAGAACGCAGGAAGCGAGCATTGCAGTTATAAAGCAAACATTCGCGTGAGTATAAAATAATTTAATCTGTTGCTTAGAGACCCTGCAAGACCTCACTTCGAGCTTCACGGTAATAACAATAAAGTAATAAAGCATCGGTTCCTCCGAGGAGTATGGATAATGTCTGTCCGTCGCTATATTAATCATGATTAAAGTCAGTAAAATGTAATAATTGGGACCGGCAACGCTTTACGAGCTTATTTACGAGTTTGCTCGCGTGAACAAGTTATTTTTTTGCGAGGAAACGAACTTAATGTGAAATATCGATGTTTGTTTTATGTGTTTATGTTGGCCCCTTATTACGGGACTGTATAAACAGACAGAATCCGGATTGCCAGGAAATTAGCAACGCGCCTAAAACGAATTAGAAAGGCAGTTCATCATATCCGCGTGAGGGAAAAATAACATTTGGGTCTTTTCATTTCAAAGCCAGGCAAACAGAACATTTCTGTTTTTCTTTCGCTTTTACATCGTAATTAAAATGTGGTATTATCAATTAATCAGTGGATAAAGAAAGTATTTTGGTGGTATTGACGTCCATTGTTGATTCCCGAACCATCACGATGATTAAGCTTTTTACTTTAATGTACCTAGCCATTAGAGAAAGTCTGTCAATACCAAATACCTTTCAACGTAATAAATTATATATAAACATTTGGCAACAAAGTACAAAGTGACAAACGCTGCGGGTTTTGCCCGACCGCAATAAATTCTTCACAACAAATACACAATCTACCTGTACATATAGGATAGGTAATGCGAAAACATGATATTAAGTGGTATGTTGTCGACCTAAAATAGTACCATTAACGCGTCCCCTGATAACGTAGGAGGCAACTAAAGGGATTTACTACAGGCGTTGGACAGAAGAGTGCCTCTGAGAAGTTATCCATCTTCTGTTGTCGCCTAAACAGTAAAGCCAAGCGATTACAGTAAAGCAAGCAAGAGATTTCAGTTAAAGCAAAATAATTATTAGTGAATTATTCCAGATGATAGCCTAATGGTTGAAACTTGCCTTCTCGATCGGGAGGTCCGAGGTTCAAACCCAGGCACGCACCAATGATTTATGTGCGTATTAGAAATTAATTATCACTGCTTTTCGGTGAAGGAAAACATCGTGAGGAAACCTACACACCCGAGAGTTCTTAAAAAAAAAAAGTTCTCGGAGGTGTGTGAAGTCCGCCAATTCGCACTTGGCCAGCGCGGTGGACTATGGCCTAAACTCTCTCATTCTGGGAGAAGACCCGTGCCCAGCAGTGGGCCAATAATGGTTTGATGCGAATATTGCAGATGATTGATTGGAGTTTTTGATTTCTGTGTAAATATATTTTTACCCATTTATTTCTGTTTAAAATCAAATGTAAACCTATACAGGATACTATATTTTTTATACATCGGTTGACGTGCCGCAGATTGTGTAAGGTGGAAGCAATTTGATTGATTTGGGTTCTAATTTCTGTATAAACATATTTATACGTATTTTTTCTGCCGAAAATCAGGCGCAGTCCTATCGAAGATAAAATTTTCCAAAAAACAAAGGATCGCAACGATTGTGTAAGGTAAGTCAGGACACGTTACGCAAGTCCGCATCGGTAGGCGGCGCACGCGCGTGCAACGGTCGTCGCCGGTGCATCGCCGCTGACCTATTTGCGTCTAGCGAATACTATTCAAATGCGATTGATTAGATGCGCGATGTTGTTTTGTTAAGCTGTTGCTTAGCTGGTTTACTTTCTATTGTGAACATTTTACCGACTACGATGAAATTAAGTTGTACGTATATGTAACGTCTTCGGTCATTTTTATTAAAAAATGTGTTGCTTCGTGACCGGATGTTACCATGTAAACGTAATGCCAGCTATATTAAATCCAGTTTTCTTGTCAACACTAATAAAATCGTTTAAAGAGCTATACTCGATCATTTAGAAATAAAAAATGAAGAATTTTAAAATGTTAAAATTTTAAAGATATTTTAAAATGAAGAGATGAAAGGAAGATTAGTTTCTATGTAAATAGCTCTTAGTAGTTATATTAATTGAGACCCCAAAATTAAACAAAGTGCAATAACACGTCTTTGAAAATAAATATTAATAAACATGTGACTGGACTTCTATCACACGGACGTTACAGCGATTTCTCATGGTCACAGTTGAACAATAACTAAAGTATTTACATTTTATTTTCATACAAGATCGCGAAGTATCTATTTATTTCCTTGACATGAGCCGTGTCGGCTGTCGGAGGAAACGTTGACTCCGGCTAGAAACGATATTTTGCCAAAAAGCTTAAGCTACGAGTTTATTATAGAAACAGATTGACAGCCTGTGTCGCCTCGAGCTTCCTTGCCAACTTTGCAATTTTAGACGAGATAATAATGGTTTCTCATATAAACAAAAAATACATATGGTGAAGTCCTAAGCGTTCGTCGTCACAATTTATTTTAGATCCATAATACGCCTAACAGATGGGACCCAAGTGTGATATATTATCTTGAAGGCAAGTCCGCAAACAATTTTTCATATGGCTTCTGTTATGTAAGCTTCGAAGTATCATCGACATAAGACGAGAGATGGCCTCCAATAAATCAATTTGTATGAACAGTCGCATAACCATTATCATATAATTTTCTTTAAAACTAATCCTTGTCATTGTGGTGTTAAATAATAAATAGATTGTTATGTATATCATACTGTACAAATCAAGGAATGATTCAATTGAATATGGAAATAAGTCTTTATTTATTAAAGTAAGCAATGTTTTAAACAAAATGACCAACGCAACATATTTCAAGCACAATAATAGTGTAACTTATTTAAGTAGGCACAATTTTTATACAGGAAGCTAGAGATAGATGACGTCAAAGTAGATTCACAGTAGCGGAATAATGACGCGAAGTTAATAAGATCCTGCGCTTGTACGAAGGTAAGCTTTAATTTGCTAAGGCCCAGTAATTGCATGGTACGTTAGACAAGAGAACAGACTAGCGAATAACATTCGAAGTAACAAATTGAAGGTAATTATATCTAATTGCAAGTCACGGTCATGGCCAATAAGCACCAATAAGCAACAACATGGGAAGGTACGAGTACGTCGAAGGTCTTCATCTTACGAGCACATAAAATTGCATGTTGTACAAATCATATGGACGATATGTGCATTAAGATATATGATCAAACAAATCAGAATCGTAAACATACGAATTAAGGCCTCCGCTGAAAGTATAGCCTGTGATATGTCGTTACTTTTTATCCGAGAACGAAATATAATATTATTACATACCAATTGTCGTGGCTTTCGTATGATTGATGTTCGCATGTTACCACGTAAATACGTACCAAATATATCTTATTTTTGTGATTAATAATTCCCAAGTATTACATGATATACGCGCATTAGTGTGAATTCCGCATAACCTATTAAGGGTTTTGCCAACAAACGGTATTTCGATGGACACCTACGAGGGCTTGTCCTAGTTGCAGCGCTGGACTGTCGCCAAGGCTCCGTCTAAAACAGCTAGGTATTTTAATGCGTTTGAATTTATTTGAAGTTATTCATTGAGCTCAGTTTGGACTTAAATTATTGTTGCATCATATACTAAATTCTCAAGTAGCTGAATCGACGCAGACGTCCCCGGATATTTATTATAAAGCCCGACACGGAACAGGAAAACTTTACGGCAATCACCTAAATGTAAATATAAACAGAGCAGGCTCAGCCGACGAGCGAAGTCACGCACCAAATGAACTAACATCACGGACTCTCAATTTAGTGCGATAAAATGTCCCTGCAAATACCACGACGAATATGAAAATAGTCAAGTGTAAATAAGATCGTATTACTCAGGCCGGTTCGGTGCGAAGCGAACGCAGCCCGGGTCACGGGCACGTCTTGCTATATTAAATTTATAGCATCGTAACTCGTTGCTGTGATCGGAGGAAGGCAACAAAACCAGTCGTATTACCAACAGGCCTATTGTTCACGCTAGGAATAAAACTGGAATGGTTTCAGCCCGCGCCGCCAATAAGTGCACTTGTTTAAACTTCAACCATTCCAATGCTTGCGAACAAAATGTGCGCTTTTCCAATCACTCTGTATTGGTGGATTATTACGCAGTTTATTTTGTGGACGTAGTAGCAATGATATCGATTTCAAGCAAACCCTCAAGATGTTTAAATAAGACGGTTCTCGGGTTTGAACCCCAAGCAAAAATGTATGGAGTATTGTGCGGAAAATACCAGATGTCGTCGAACCGCAATTTATTAGTACGTATGAACAAGAGAGACTTGTAATTACGGCAAGCAATAAACAAGGCGAACGGCGAAACCTTTTGACTTTTAATTATTGAACACGACCAACAATAGCTCAGTCGATGGAGAGCTGCCCCAATCGAGGTACTGCCCTTTAATAAAGACTTTTAAATCACTTTCGTAACCCATTCTTTAATCGGTGGATCGATATAATAAGACGGTATATCAAATTAAGAGACGGTTTCATTTATTCGATTAAAGGTCGATATGCTCGAGTAATTAACCTTTTATCAGAAGGATATTGGTATCTTTTAAGAAAATTGACTGTTCTACATTTTATACCTGTTCATAATATATAACATCACGATAACAAGAAAGTTGTAAATTGAAAAATTCTTTCTTGGAAGGCAACCTAAATAAAGGGATTATGTATGAAAAACATATAAGTGGAATCTATCGCCGTGAACTTATTACAAATACAATTAAGCGTTTCATTTCTTATTGTTTTTTTTTTTTTATATTACACAGGTTTTTTTACAAGTTATTTCTCAGCCCATGTGTTGTTTTGTTGAACTTTTACATTGCACATTGAGTTTGACATTTCAACTGTCACGTCATTTTAATTACAGCTGTTTAACAACTACCCTTATCTTTTCTTGTCTTGACCAAGTTTGTTCCTAACTTCCCAACGAATACGTCAATGAATCATTATAGTTTTATGGTTGAAAACAGAATGTACTAAAGTAATGTGCCATTACAATAGTTACTCTTTGGTACGCGTTTCATAGAAATTCAAATAATCTGGAATCATATCTTCAGCTCCTCTAGTGTAAGAATAATTAGAAACGTTTTACAAGATTTTAAGATACTGGCTCGGTCTACCTTTGTAATATTAGTGTTAAGAAAAATTTTCGTATTCTAAAATTCGTTAAAAATCTCAAATTCTTTTTACCTTTATCTTTTTGGTCTCATGCCAATCGCGTGCTAATGTTATTCACCTTGCTAGTTCTTCAGTATGTTCCTTTTATTATGTTTCGTGAAAACGTAACGAAAAAATATTGCTTTAAATATATTTTCTTTGATTTAATTCAATTTGTATGTTAATAAGTTATGTTATGTTTAAAACATTAAGATGAAAAGTTATGGAACTTTAAAGTACTAGATTTTATTTGAATGCCTTCTCAGACTATGCCGGAAACGATTAACTCCTACAACTATCAATCAGAGCATCTTCTAGCTTCGACTAGTCATTTGGTTCGCGCCAACGATTTCAGTAGTAAACTGCGCTTTATTGTGTTTCCGCGATAGTAAATCATTAATTTTACGTCCTTGCTATTACAGAACATAAGCTGATCTTTTGTACTGAAACAGGAGTAAATTTGTTTTAATGTTCTGACAATTTGTTATGACTCGTAAAGCAATGAGTGTACAAAAAACATCATTACAAGGTAGATAAAAATATAAGAAACTAAGGGTGTAACTAAAACGACCAATGAAGTATCTTTAAGTATTTAGTTTTTTACCCATATTTTTTAACTATCCATGTGATAAAAAAAAGTTGTAAAAAAGTTAAGTAAAAATATGTTAAAATTTTGTACCTGACTTAGAACCAGATAAAGGACATATATGCTTTACCTTGAAAAAAGGTAGAATTAAAACTAGGTAGGTATAGTTTTATTTTTAATTTTTTTAAATCTTACAATTTCTTAATTCAATTCCATGTGAAAATCTGAATCATCCAACACCAGCTTATCTGTGGAATGTCATTGTGATCATTACCTCATGGTAAACGCGCAGTCTGTCCTGCACATGGACGGGCGCGCCCTTGAAAAGCGATAACAAACTGTTTGTCAAGACCAACACTGTCTAGAGACGAGTTACGTAATGCATACCGACTGAGGCATTGATGTTACCTACCCATTACAAACTCACGGAGTTAAAACTATACGATATTTTAAACTGTGTGATATTTTAAGAGAAATAGAAAAGAAAAGTGAAAACGAAATTTTTGACATTATCAAATACAAAGGAAAATACTTAGTTCTTATGATTGATTTGACATTATAAAACAAAAAGTAAATTCAGAAACCAGAATTATCTTAGTCTTAGTCTTATTGATGGTTCGTTCATTTTGCTCAAAATATAAGTAAGTATGTATCTATGGTAAACAGGGTGTAGAGACCTTACAACAGCTTAGTTTACGATCATAAGTTTCTACATATAATTGCATCGGCTTATCTTTGAACTTGTTTAATTGAGACTCAACAAAGTACTTGTGTAAACATTGTAGCATCGATATATTGTGAATCGATGACGCAAATAAATTGTTTACAAAATCGCTTACTAATTAAATTTAACAACTTGAAACAAACGTCTCCGTAACATTGTCTAACCTTTTTGTTTTGATTAAACATCTTAATGTATCGAATACCTACTTTACTTTACAAATCAGCAAATAAATAAGTATATCAGTTACACGGTTTATTAAACCTCTGGATACATTGTCAGCGATAAAACTAGGTAGGTACAGCTGACCGACTTGTAGAAATAACTTGGTAAACAGTTTTATTTGAGACTAGTTGTAATCCTAGCTTAAGTTGTATACCACTCAGCTTGTCTTCCATAAGCTCGACAACGTCAATAAATATTAGGTATAGAAGGAAATTTGAAACACTAAAATTCGTTAAGTAAAATCAATACAGCTGAATGAAAACAGATCCTCACAGAAAAAATTTTGACGTAAAATATATTTTTTAAACAATATTTTGGACGACTTGTTTATGAGAAATGGAACTTATACGGTTATACAAAGATAAGCCTATCTTTAACCCCAGTCTTCAAACTATGTTTTTATTAGAGGTGTTTTTATTAATATTGGAGCAAGTGGTATAACCTCGAAAACGTAGCAGATAGAGGAGGATACTTTCGCATATAAAAAAATAATATGAATGTTATGGATAATTATATACATGGCCCACTTGAATATCCTTTGAAAGTAAGAGGGGCTGTCTATATTAGTAAGAAAAAAATTAAGAAGATCCAAATCTCAAACAACTCTGAAAAAACTTTAGTTTTCAAGGTAGAACTATAACCAAATTTATTTAAATTAAATATAACTGTTGGATTCATACATATTGTTATTGTGGTAAAAAGTACATCCAACGTCGCAATGCTGTCTACGCCCTATGCCGCTTGATTACGAGTATAAGTGAATTAGATTGAAATTACCCGCTCTTAATTATGTATCTCATGTGCCAAGATTGTCTGATGATGATGTACATTATTTACATTGTTGCATTAAATAAACATGAAGTAAATGACTGTAATTGCTAATAAGAACTTCAACACGATTTACAGCTGGTCGTTGATCAAAGTGATTAATTAATTATATTTTCTTTAGATTTTGCACTATTTCTGTTATTCTGGAATGATATCTTTATTACATATTAAACATTTCCTTCTTGTAATTTACTTTCATAAACTATAGAATTATTACTCTTTACCCGATTTACATTCAAAGCTTTGAATTTCATCCTGCATTTTCATATCATTTTGTCCCTTAAAATCAGGGACGCAATTATTTTTTTAAACGCTTTTTGATTCCACCCACAATACCAAGTTTAAAACTGGAACGATTTAGAACCGATAATAAATCTTTATCTGTAATCATGTTCATTACCAAAACAATCTAGCCCTCTACATATTATCTCTAGAGTAGAGGGACTAAAATGAATTCAAAACGACAACGTTTCCAAGAACATGTTTATTCCTGCCGCTCTCAATATTAATTGCAATAACCTCAATCATAATCTTGATGAGTAACACTAAATAAACGTCACATAAAGTACAGTGAAGGCCGGTTGAATCGGACACATGAATCAAATGCGACAATTGGCACTCGGCACCTGGGGAGAGGCCGGATAAATAGGTCACGGGTGACGTGAACGTAACGTGATAGTCGTGATGTATCCTGCCAATCTTTTGGCAATTTGTTTGTGGAATCGTCAGGCAATTTGGAAAGTTTGATAAAACATTTTCCAGTTGATACTAAATTTCAAAACGAATGCCGTTATTAGAAATCCTAACTAAAATGGACGCAGTTCATCTTGACTATTGTCAATTTGTGTAAGGAAATAGCCACTCGAAAAAGCTGTTCGAAATGTTACTTTTAAAACAATACTTGTTGCCAAATTTTTAAGCTATTTATTATCGACATATAGTCTATTAAGAAGAAGAATGACGGTTATGACGATTTTATGAAGTTTGATATTATGGAAAATTTCTCCAAAGCTATAACGAAAAATATTCCAGATTGAATCAGTAAGTGGATATTGTATATGAGATTCTATATTGGCATTCTCGCGTGGCATTCTTCGTGATAGATACTGACGGACGGAATAAATATTGATTTTGAAAATTGTGTCGACTTTATTCCAAAAAGATTTCACACCGACGAGATAATACTAAGCTTTACGTAATAAATACTGGCACATCATATTTACGACTTGTATAAATTTCTATCACAAATTAAGTCTTCGTGTAAACGACAGTTAAGTAAATTAGTTGAGATTTGAAATATTCCTCCAGAAACATGATCAACCCTTCCACAAAACTAGATATGTAGGTGAAAATGGGTAAAGAATAATTTTAACATGTATTGTTTTACCAACCCAAAACAGGCTTTTGTGTTGCATTTTGCGGAAAATCAAATGTAACAACTGGGACACTGTGGAAGGTTAAGTAAATAGGTCACGAGAGCCGCGAGCAGGTGGTGTGCATCTGAATTCTAATTTGATTAAATCTGAACAGGTGCTTATAATTTAACTTTGATGCGTGATTACATCGGGGTATAACATATTATCAATGGCGAACGTTATTTTGATAGGATGTAACATATTTTTTTGTAGAATAAGTTAAAAAAATTAAAGAACCTTTCGTATAAATTGAATATCCAAAACTTCAAAGATAATCCATTCAATGGGATTTAAGTTTTCGATTCAGTTTAAGTGACTATGATCATAAAATCGTTGTTATTTAAACTGGTTTTATCGATTTAATATCCAATGACTACTTTCACATGGAAGTCAGAAACACAGTTGATAATAACTTTATAGATACTAGTTAATAGCACAACTAGATTAAATCCTGTTATTTCGAATAGGTAGTTGGTGTGATACATTGAATATATCAAATGTAGCAAGACGAAAGCGGCGAAAAGCGCTAACTTGAATGAAATCAGCGTTCTTCGTTGACAAAACCGTATCGGGATCACTTGGCTGCGGAACCAGGTCATCGGTTCGCGGGGCGTTTTCCGCTAGCCTTGACCTGGTCTGACTCAGCGGCTCAGCGCTTCAGCGGTGATGTCGCACCATGCACTCGTGCGTCACTGACATTCAGTTATTTATAATGAACGAATGATAACGTTACGAAACGAATGGTTATTTTGGCGTATCGTCTTGTTGGTGAGTCTGGGACAGATGGGTCGTCTGTGCGGTGTCTGATTTGAATTTTGAACGTTATGTAAGAATTTATTTTGGTTTAACCTTGATCTGATTGACATCAGATTTTGCTGAATGGAGGTAGGACAGAACAGTGCCATTTGAAGAATCGTTAGTGAAATGTTCGATTGCGTATGAAGTGAAGGATGTATGACGACTAGCTATTTTATCGTCAATTGTGTTTAAAATTATTGTGGAACATGCACTCAAGACGTAAAGAATGTTATGTTATGGGAATTCCCCTTTTCGTCTTTCCCGATGAAACCGAGCAAATAAAACCAATGATGTTTGAAACAAACCCTTTTAGTGCGAAAACGAGACAGAATTTCATATTTTATCGTATGCTAGAAGATAAACATTGGATTTATACTTATACAAGTATACCAAAGATTTGTTTGGATAAAGTGTGCAGCATTCCAGTCAGGACATAGCAACTGGGTCGCGAATTGGGGGCAAGGCTGGGGGGTATTATTCTATCAAGCCACCTCGCCCCGCTATTAGCGGAGCCAGCTTGACCTGTTAATGCATCTAAGGTCACGGAACAGAAAATAACTAAGGTTCACAACCTTGCTTTAGAGATGTGAAGGACAGAAATTACAAATATTAATGATGAGAGATTATATTCAAAGTATTTATTTTTCTTAATATATATTTTTTGGAAAGTACATTTGTTATCTTCTTGTTATTTTTTCAAATTTCTCATTGGTCTGATTATATAATTTTCTTAATAATTTTGATTATCTTAATAATTTTTCAATCAGATTAATTGAATTGAAATTGAACACTGCACCAAGCAGTTAATGGAAAAAATATATGACAACTTACACAATTCTTTACTAGTTGCTTGGTTTACTACCGTATTTTTGTTTACTTTTTGAGCTTAAAACTATATATGTTGTATATATTATACTTCTCCTGCAAAATGTATTTATTATTTGATAGCAACAACTCTTCTTAATATACTTTTTATTTCTTTTGAAACTATACCTCGATTACCATATAGTTAGCGAAATATGCGCGGCAATTTTAAAAGGAAATACTAAATATTGTCAACTATGCAGTTTATTGCCAGATTAAAAGATTAAAACTGGTCTATAAAAAGCCAGACATACATTTTATTTTTAATCCAGGTTAGACATCTTTTTATGGATTTTACGTGACGGTAAAATATTTTGGGTAGCGAGGACCAAGAAGAAACTAAAGGTGACTTACACACGGTAATTTCAAAAACCTTACAAATTATTTTTTCAAGCACCTTAGTAAAGTTCATCAATCATCATCATCATCAAGAACGCAAATATTAAATATTCCATTTAGTTGCATTATCGTGACTCTTTTAAACCGTCTTACATACATTTAGGTCTTGAGATTATTTTGTCGAATTTAACAATTTTTGTTTAGTTTACTGTTTTACTTTATGAATAAATATATTAATATAACGCAATAAAGTTAACAGCATGTAAAAAACAGGTTACCAGATTCCGATTACTTTGTGTGCGGGTCGCCTTATCGGCGCACAGACAAAGCTATGCATGTCCCAAATTATCATGCCTTATCTACGAGGTCAACCTTGAAGTTCGGTGGGCGACATATTTACAGAAACGTTTAGCCGATAAAAGTTGTTAGCGTGTCCCTGCGTTTTATAATACGTCGATAACCGTCAACTGAATTTGGTAACGTAATATTGTGATTCCTTCCGTATTCACGAGGTCGCTACGTTATCAGCTGTGACCTCTCTACACGAAAACAATGCATTCGGTGTTATCAGCGGCCTTCTACTTTTAGGTTGGATTAGGAGGTCGGTGTTTCGTTTCTTGATCGGGATAAGTGATAGTGCATCACGTTATTCTGCTTGCACGTGTGCTTCTCTTGTGTATACGGAACCGACAATTTATGGACCGCTTAAAGTATTATATTTTTGACAGCATATAAACAGTATATGATCGATAAATTAAGTAGACAGCTGCAGATAAGTAATATGTAAATGTGAATATATAACAGATTATTTCGTTTATGTTTTTGATAAACATGAAAGCTTACGAAGTACAAAATATATAGTAATTGCTATTTACGCAATCACACAGAATACTTTTTAGTAGCAACGGAGGTTTTAAAAAATGGTAGAGTAATGAAGTAGGTAGAAAGGGTATGAATTCAGATAGAACCCTTGTGTGGAGTTGTTTACAAATATCGATGAGCATTCAAATACTACTAGTCACCGTCAATAGCGGGTATTTTGACAAAGACACTGACATTTCTGACGTTGTTTTCATAGTAAGACATTGAATTTCGTTTATTATTTATGTGTTTGTGACAAATGCATGGTAGTGTTTGTAATGTGTTTTTAGTTGATTTTATGTATGTTTTAAGCATAATTTGAAAAAAATATTAATATTATGCACTCCTTCTCTACGTCCACTATAACCGTGCAAACTTTCATACTAATCCGTCCACGGCATATTATTTAAAAATGCTTCACAAGTTTTTGCTTCCCGTATTAATATATAAATTATGTTTAATGTGTAGCCGTTACTTCAAATTCTATATAGGTATATAAAAAAATAAAAATAAAACATCACAGCCATAACATTAATGATAGATCTACATATGTACTACTATACATATAGGTTAGTATAAGTATCAGCTTTTATATGTGTTTTATGAATGGCGACATATTAATATGTATTAGTTGAGTGCTTGTAGATTTAATCTCAAATTGCTTGCTGACATAATATCCTTAACTGTCACGCCAAACCGATACTGCCGCCGTGGATTGTATAATTAATTCGAACGATAGTCTAATGTTACCAATTGTCACAAATTAGACGGCTGATTAGAAAACTGTTTAGTCTAGCGCACTGTATTTTTAGATAAGTTTATAAATACATTGTGTTAAATAGAATTGTTTTCTATGACATGAATAAGATTAAAATAAAATGTAAATGTCAGGATATTATTTCGTTGTTTGGATTCGAAGTTATTTGGATTAAAAAAGTCAATTAACAAGTATGATTCATTTGATAAAGCTGTTTTGGTATAGTCTGGTAAGAGAGAAACCTTCATAAATGAAGATTTCGTTTCGTAGGTTTCATAGTCAAATGTAATAAAACTAAATATCTAAAGACTATACCTTAAACCCATCCGTCTTTTTCTTGTATTTACGTGTAGGTTAGTTTGTGTTGGCAATTTACAAAATGTGTTGACATTTTTTGTTAATAATTACATAATTTAAAAAACAAAATCCTTACAGTATGATTTTTATTTAAATAAATAATAAAAATCCATATTATTACGAAGTTTCAACAGAATTATATTCGCATTTACGACTAGAAAATCAGTAAAACTTATATACTTTATAGGTAGACACAATAATACAGGTGTTGGAAATTGTACTACAGTGCACGTGACATTGTTACTGCGTCTGCTACGTGCCGGGGTCTCGGGTTCAAGCTAGAGTCACTTCGTCTTGTCTCAGATTATTATGTAGATAAAATTGCGAAATATGTAGACTAATTTTGTAACAAAAATGGCTGACAACGAGCAATGAAACTAGTGAAATATAAAAAATCGCAATAATAAGTTTTTCTGTTGTGCAACGGTATTTTTATTATTTTTTTTCATGATATGGTGCCAACCCATTATTGTCCCACTGCTGGGCACGGGTCTTCTCTCAGAACGAGAGAGTTTTTAGGCCTTAGTCCACCGCGCTGGCCAAGTGCAAATTGGTGGACTTCACACACTTCCAAGAACTGTTTTTTTTTTAAAGAACTCTCGGGTGTGTAGGTTTCCTCACGATGTTTTCCTTCACCGAAAAGCAGTGATAATTAATTTCTAATAAGCACATAAATCAGTGGTGCGTGCCTGGCTTTGAACCTCGGACCTCCCGATCGAGAGGGCAAGTTTCAACCATTAGGCTATCACTGCTCTCATGATATATAAATATTTTATTATCAATCTTAATAGAACTAGTTAAATAGCAAATGTGTCATGGCAACGGTATTTTGATTTTTTCATGATAATTATATACCTAGATATTAATTGATTATTATAGGTAGCGCTTCCAATTATCAGCTGTGGTAAATAACGATATCATTAGAATGTAATTAGGTTAATAACGAAGAAAAGCGAGATTACCTTCGTTTGAAATCTAGAACTTTCAACGTATGCATATCGAAGGTATCAGCTGAATGCACTAGCCTTGTTATCATCGCCCTTGGTCCACTTCCACTATCGCATCTGATAACACACACAGACGGGTTATATTTGCGTACGTGACCAGTTTTGAAAATTTATGTGGCCTTTGGGATGCTGGAGAGGGAATGCCAAAAATGAGTTATTCTGCACACATCTCCATTTAGAGTTATAAACATAAACGGGCTAACTAAAACTACATTGAGTTCCTGATTAGTAGTATTATATCCATATCGTAAAACAAGATGTCATTATAAATGCTATCGCGGCTTTTCTTTAGTAAGCGAGGAATTATATGTCTCATTGTATCGATCTTAATACCATATTACATGGGTACCGATAAGTACCTATATGTCGTCTACCCAATGGTAAGTGGACATTACCGGTCACAGACAGCAGTTTTAAACTTCAGATAAGATTACGGTTTTACCCAAGATTACAGATGCGTTGCTACCCCTTATGACTAAGTTATTAGTCTTAAAAACTTAACTTAAACTTAAAATGCTTTCTACACCCATAGCCCCACAGTAGGATTTTTACCTGAGTCTTGGGTGACATAGACACACAGAAAGACGAATACACAAACACCCAGATCTAGAACAAGAATCTAAACTCATTATTTAGACACCTGACTGGCCGGGAATCGAACCCGGAACCCGGGTACGGTAGCCGCACACCGCTACGCAGGTCGTCAGGCTATTCATTAATGGCAGTATAGTAAACACAGGTAGCTAGTTAATATACTAAGTGCATTTGTTACATAAACTTTAATATGATACATAATAATTAAAACTATCAATCATATTCATATGTCGCGTAAAACACAAATCAATTCCTAACGTAGCGATGTATAGTCTGTAACTCTGTATACGCTAATAATAATAAAGCAATTAAACCTGTAACAGAATGAAACGATAACATCTTTCATCTGTTTTTTGTCGTCATTTCGGTTCCGTGAATGGAGACCTCCGTCGGGAGGCACTGTTTGTTTAGAGGACCTTGAAATATGCAATAGAGCGGACGTAGGGATGGGATGAATTATTCGATCGTTATATCCATTTTTTTAAAAGATTGAAGTAGCAAACGAGCAAGCAATTTACCTGATGGTAAGTGGTGACTGTCGTCCATTTACATCTGTAAGGATCTTCACATAGAAGATGGGCTCATTCTGAAGTCAATCACAGACACGTTGCTACGCCCGACCACTATGAAAGTCGCCTCATGAAGTGTGCCAGAAACCACACCCATCCATCGAAACGCAAGAACTGATTCACGCTAGAAATAAGTGTGGCGTCAGTATCACCCCGACGAACTACACTGCTTCTAACTGACTACAGGGTGTGATCGATTAACTGATCAATCGATTCGACATTCGCATACATAGTAGCTTAAAAGTTGTCTTTAATTTGACGATCTTATTTAATAATAGAAGTGTACATTTCCTTACTTGTTATTTGAACAATATTATGAAACCTTGAAATGATATAAATTATGAAACTAACAATAACAAGTTTGACGGCACGTTTGGAGACACGATAAAGATGTAAATATATATTGAAAAACTTCTCAAATATTTCTTGTCAGGTTATACATATTTCGGTACGATAATATAGGAAGTAATAGTGTGGACATACAATCGTTTAAAGCAGTCTCTAGTTAATCAAACATTTCGTGACAACTTCTTAAACACAAGATATCGATACAAATCAAAACATGGACATCCCTAGTGAGGATGGACTCTTTGGCTGCTTTGCGTTCTAAGAGAATAGAACTCAGGTATTCAGTCGAAATATGCGGAAGTCGATTGTTAATGCGAAAATCAGGTTAAATCTTCTACTATGTTAACTCGTTCGTTAAAGCCTTATTTTTTTTAGAGTTTTTCCTCTATATTATATCGTTTCCTTTTTTTCTTAGGAACTTAGAATATTTATAGTTATGTATTTTTTGAGAACTTATGTATTTTCAATACAACACGGAAAAAATATCAGTATTACATTATATGTATAACTAAAGTATGCTTTCAGAATACACCGTTAAGCAACCTGAGTTCTTAAAAAAAGTTCTCAAAGTTGTGTGAAATCTAGCAATTCGCACTTGCCTAGCCCGGTAGCCTGTATCCCAAAAAGCCTATCTCCTCATTCTGAGTGAAGAACTTTGCCCATCAGTGAGATAGTAATGGGTTGATTACAATTGAAGATACACAGAGACAGCAAATAGGATTAAATTGTGTAATGTGTCACCCATATGCCTATCGACTGCGCCTTAGTTTACTTATGAAAATCAGTTAGGAAAACACAAGCCAAGAAGCTAAGCTTACTCATTATGTATGATTTATCATTTGTCTAGTCTATACATTGCATTTGATACATTAAGATTATAGCTGTACCTATATAGTCAACATTTATCTATCTTCCGTAAATTACAATCTGCGACCACAAGAATAATAGAGGCAAAAATGTGGCTTATCGCAAAAACCAATCACTACGTGATTCGATTTATTCCTAATGTTTTTTCCTCCATCTCAACTCTGTATTAGATACGTCACTGCCAAAATCGCGACGAACAAAAAACTAGACACAATAGATATCCAGACACAAAGTAAATTATGAGACTGAAAGATTAAGGAGGGCATTTTTTGATTGTTATATTAACATTAGGAACGTTCGTAGAACGTCAAGTAGCTACCAAAGGAATGCTCAACAGGAAACTTATTTACCTTAATCACTTAATAACTTATTCTTATTTATGTACAAAAAATGTTGATTAAAGAAATATAATATACAAATAAATTATATATTTAGATCTGATTTGATTGTTGTAAAAAGTATACCTGCAATCTAATTCGAAAATGATTAATGTGGTAACGATTTACTATTTATTAATTAAATTTACAGTTTTAAAACAATAAAAATACAAATTTAGACAGAACCACACATGCTTCCCAGGACTCCTAGACATTGTGAAGCATCCATTTGAGGTAGTTAGCAATTAATAGTACCGAAGCCGTATTCTTATGCAAAGGTCATACAATGCAGTGGACTATGCGACACCTGCCTCTTCTAGCACCTGTGTTGAATGTATAAATAGTTTCTGTAGGCCGCCCGTCACACTCACTCGTAACAATTACGAGCGATTCGTTAAAATAGGAAATTACGTTACGCCCCACGCTATATTGTTTAATAATAGTCGTATATTAAGAAGCAACAACAAATTGTATGTTGCTACGTTTAATGCCAATTATTTAAAAATATTTCCTCAATTTAAACCATTTTATTAAAGTAGTTAACGTATAATTAAACTAAGTACTACTAATAGAACGTATACGTAACATTCTTATACTCGTAGGTGAAGGAAAATCATAATGACTTATTTGTCATATACCATTTCGATACCAAAAATGTATAGTTTAAAAGTTACAACGATTAAGTTAAACCTATTTAACACGATTCATTTTTAATAAGAGAAGTCAAACGACTACAAAAAAGTGGTAATTAAGTAACATAACTTGCCGCTAATTACAGAGTCATAAAGAGTCAGAAATGAGGTCAAAAACCCGTTCAGAGACCATTATTATGTGATGTAAGCTGGATAAAATTTATTGTACGTTTAAAATTTGCTTACGGTGTCAGAGAAAATTAAGCCAGGTTTAGACATTTTAACTCATAGTATAAACCTGACTCTATATGGATTGTGTTCGGTGTAAGTTGTACCCATAACATATTAAGGCGCGTTTTTATTATTGTCAGAGTATCGTCAACGGTCACTTAGGTATCTCATACCTCCTGCTTATTGTTATTTTTAACACAAACGAGCATGAAATTCATCTGACGGTGTCAATTGTGTCCTATGGATATCTTTAGTTAACCCCACATTAGGGTTATAGCCCTATCTGAGGTCGGCCACGGATGGTTGCTACTCCTTAGGTAGAAAGTTGAACGTTTATGTGTTGCTCCTCTTACACTTATTTTAAAGTAAAACTTAGCAGTGTTAAGTTAATTTAGGCAAATATACGACGGTGTAGTCTCTGAAGTCAATGGTATTTTTCCATCACAAACAAGTAGATAGTTATTCATAAAATTAATGTCACCACATTCAACAAGCTACAATGGATTTACAGATTAGTTGCAAAACATGCGCGGTAGAATGAATTTAAATCAAAATTAGGCTTATTAAATATGTATACAAAATTCATTTAAGTACATGTCAATAAAGATTAACATTCATTATATACTGGTTAACATTTAACATATGGTAACTAACGTATATTTGAATGTCTACATTATATGTACGTTTACACTTTTCATTCAAGTCAATTAGGTATAATCGTCATACTTCATACTAATATTAAAAAGGCGAAAGTTTGTGAGTGTGTATGTTTGTTACTTCTTCTCGTCTAAACGGCTGGAGCGATTTTCATAAAATTTGGTAGAAAGTTAACTGACATCCTGGATTAACATATAGGCTATTTTTTAATCTGGGAAAATATCTTATTCCCACAGGACAATCGATTTTTTAACACGGGCGAAGCTGCGAGGTTCAGCTGTAATCCATAAATTAAATGATAATTTATAAATTATTTCAATTACGCATCTCAAATCATTGAGATGAACTGTGGCGGAATTAACATTTGTGATAAATATTTTTGGCCTGCTACAATAAAAGTAGTTACAAAAAAATCATTAATCTAAAAACCGTAACGCTTGCTCAATAATCTAATGGCCTATGACTTAACCATAAATGCAGGGCATTTCGACAGATTTGCCGTAAAAATGGAACACGCACGCTCTCCAGTGCCTACGGTGTGCCGAATCCGGGCATGTTGCACAAGAATGTACGTAACGGTAAAATCACTGTGGAATCGATGAAATAACGGAGGCACACCCAAACACTTCCAATTGGAGTTCTCGGTTTTGTGGTTCTGATTACGAAATCTATTCAGAAATATTAATACATGGAATTTTTGATATTCGTTTACATGTTACGCCATTTTGTGCCCAATAACATAGTTGAGCCTTGATGCGTTCTGATCTGTTTGTCTATCTGCATTGATGACAGGATGTCCAAGAGCGATAATGATGACTTACAAAATAAAAACAATATGGCAATAAAAAAAAAGATATTCAAAGAAAAAAATACAAGCCCACTGAGTTTCTTGCCGGATCTTCTCAGTCGAGGTCGTGATCCGATCCGGTGGTAGTGTAAAAATATATATATATGTAACTGACAATTTGTAAGTGCCTCCGTAGGCCTATGCAAAATAAAGACATCTATTTCATTTCATTTCATAAGGAACCAATTTTTCAAATCATAATATCCTACACCAACTGTCCTATCCTTGAGTCCACAGGTATGTTTACGTTATAAATTATGATTGCAGTAAAACATTGATCATAAAGCATTGTCCTTGGTGCCCGGTGTCTGAGAAAATGATCCGAGTTCATTAGCATGTCATGCTTGTCACTGAGTCACGAGCTCACGAGTCGGAACGTCATCGGAACACGTGAACGGTGATATTCAATCCAATGTCGTTTTAATTGTATAGCGAAATCTAGAAATTACCTCCCTGGCTAAAATGATGTCTATATGTTGAGGGTGATGGAACTTGAGGTTCGACTCTGGAGCACCACTGCTACGCCTCGGGAGGCGTAGCTGTGGTGCTAGAGGGACAATAATGGGTTGTACCCGTGCAACCCAATATTGTCCCTCTGCTGGACACGGGTTTTAAGCCATAGTCCACCGCGCTGGCCGAATGCGATTTGGTGGACTTCACACACCTCCGAGTACTTTTTTTTAATGAAGAATGAATTTTGTTCCCTCACGATGTTTTCCTTCACCGAAAAGCAGTGATAATATTTTTTTTAATACGCACAAAAACTAATGGTGCGTGCCTGGGTTTGAACCTCGGACCTCCCGATTGAGAGGGCAAGTTTCAACCATTAGGCTATCACTGCTCTCTGCTACGCCTATTGTTGTCTAATAAGCAAGTGTCAAGCACTGCTGGAAGGTGAACAACGTTAGTTTTTAAGAGTGCATTTTATCACACATTTTATAAAATTTAGTCGATTTTATAAAATATGTTTTTTTAATTCTAAAAGAAGACCTTTTTCATTCCTAATTACTCTTAATATAAACAAAAAAGGTAGAATAGGGATTAAGGTCGAATTACGACACTCATCTCATCATTATTTTTATACGGGAGGTTATTATTTATTTTCACACCAATCGACAATATATCCTTTAATAAAATATTATATGTGAAATATTTTATCTGTTATCAATTAAATTTAACCATAAAAATTAATGGAAAATCCCAGAACAATAATAAAATATTGTTTATTGCTAATGTTGTAAAATCTGTATTTTTATAAGAAATAGTAATAAAATAGCTAGTAGGTAAAAAAACATTCTAAGGTGGATGGTTGAGTAACCTAATTTGGAAATAATATTATTTAATGTCCTGTATTCATCAAAAACACTTTCCCGCAAACTGTCTTATGTAGTTTTGTTTGTCTGAGTTCAGAGTTAATCAAACACTTATCACGATGAATACACGTTTTCTTTGTCTGTGCCTTGCCTAGAACATTTTAAATTGCCTGAATGCATTTAGCCCCTAAAGTGATTTTATCGATAAAAATAATCGTGCAACTAGGTTCTATACTAAAATTAATGGTCACAAAAGCCTCAGGAATGTTAACTTGAATTACATGTTTTTTATATCAAACTGAAGTAGCAAACGAGCATGCAGTCTACCTGATGGTAAGTGGTCTCTGCCGTTCATGGACATCTGTACTCAACTTCATACAGAACATGGGTTTTATCTGAAGTCAATCGTAGATGCGTTGCTACTCCCGAGGACTATGATGGTCGCCTCATATAAAAGTGTGCCGGCAACCACACCCTTCCATCGAAACCCAAGAAATTCTTCACGCTAGAAATAGGTGTGGCGGTGGTACTTCCCTGGTGGAACTACCCTGGTTCTACCACCTTCAAAAGATGTTTTTTGTGACATTTTCATATTCATAAAGAACACGATGCTGTTAAATTAAAAACTTAACCTATTTTCGATTACTAAAAACAGTTTCAGCTAGTAAAAATAAATATAATAAATGAATGATGAATGAAATGAATTAAGGTCTAGAAGACCGCAGTTTAGAATAAAACCGTGTTAATACCAAAAATAACTCTCAAACGCCAAATAACGCAATACAAAAACTTTACAGCGAATCATTCAAAAATGGGAAAGCAGTACATCGTCCGAACATAAATTTCCGAGTGCGGTGAGGATCTAGCGAGACGATCGGATTGCGCAAGCGCACGCCGCGCCGTGACCCACTACCAGCCCTGGGCGTTTCGGTCCACCGAGGCACGTGGTACCTGCGATTATACTCAGATTAAGGTAATTGAAGGGCATTGTGAACTGTTTGTACCTTCAAAATTGTAATGGTGTTTTAATGGCAACTAAAGTACGAGTTTGTACGTCCTCAAAATAATTGTTTAGGTTTTCATACTTTGCACTATACGGTGAACGTTTACGTTTTCTTATTCGGCCAAAACTAGCAATATAGGTTTTTATTTATCTAACTGAAGTAGCAAACCAGCATGCAGTCTACCTGATGGTAAGTGGTCACTGCCGCCCATGGACGTCTGTAATCGACTTCATACAGAACATGGGTTCCATCAAGTCTATTACAGATGCGTTGCTACTCCCGAGGACCATGATGGTCGCCTCATGTGAAAGTGTGCCGGCATCCACACCCTTCTATCGAAACGCAAGAAGCAGTCACGCTAGAAATAGGTGTGGCGGTGGTACTTCCCAGGTCGAACTACATTATTTCTACCACCTTCAAAACCGGTACTTTGCAACGTAATAAACTCTTATTAAGTACTAAAGTTTTGTCTTCGTTAACTAAAGCTAGGTTTTGCAGAAGATCACTTTTTCAAATAAAATATTAGTGGCACAATAAGTACAATAAGTATGTGTGGAGTAAATAAATCACAGTAAAATGTAGGCAATTCGACATGACTGAGTTTGTAGTTGCGCCAAAAATACTTAAATAGGTTATCTTAAGCTCGTTACACTTGCTCTGCAATCACATCTTATTTCACAATATTATTAATCAGAACACAGCAATTTCTTATCAAGAACACGTCTAAAAGATACAGATATGCGTCACGTAATGCACTGTGGAAGCAATGAGATGTACTTTCAAAATATGTGGTTATAACCACCCATGTGGTTATAACCACCGACCATAATATTCACTTTAAAATCAAGTGTCAGACAGATAGAATCCCGTATTACCTTTTGTGTAAAAAAACATAATTATTAACATATTTTATATACTTAGGAAATTGAATCTTTGTCTAGAGAACACAAATCAATAGTCACAAAGTATCCTTCAGAATTGCTTAAGGCTGTTAAAACGTGTTATAGATTAAATCCATTTATCCGTCTATATATTAAAACGTGAAGCAAAAACTCGGGATCCGTTTTTAAGATACTTGCCGCGAACGGAGGAGTTTGAAAAATATGCTCATAAAAAAATTAAAATGTTGATTTGAAATTTAAAAATAAATGATGATAAGAGTTTAAAAAAATGAGAAATTGATGATTGAATGAGGTTTCAAAATGTTAATTGAAGTTTATTACCTTTATTCAACTAAATCTTCATTTCTTTGACTTATACCTAACATAAATCTTACGAAAATAGTTTTGTCTTTTTGTTCTATACCGTGACGTGTAGCCAAAAAAATTGTAAATCTCGAACCGAATATATTCGGCACTAAAACTGAATAATTCGGCCGAATAAGAATACTGAAAAAGATGCCGAATACGCCGAATACCGAATAACCACTGAATTTTCGGCGCATCTCTAGTAATTAGTATCTTGTGATAATTTAGGTCATAAACCACGTGTGCCGAATTTTACCAAAATTCGACCGGTAGATTTTCCGTGAAACAATAATAAACGAGCATATCCACACAAACTTTTGTATTTATAATATTAAATAGGACAATTTATTTTATTTAAATGTATGTATTATACCAAAAGTAATTATATCTTAATGTAATGTTACCATTTTTAAACGCAGACGAAGCCGGCGGGTAAAGTTAATATATAATAATTCGTTACAACGGCATTGTCTTGCAATATATTTAAATTCAATAGAATTTTATGCTATAAATATTTAATCTTTGGTACGTAGACAGCACTGCAGATAGCAGGCAAGGGCAATGAATTATAATACTTGTTTTTATCAACGGCATAATCCATGCAGCTATGCAGGGCTTGCTTTTATGGCAAATATTTTTCATAAATAAAATCAAAACGTAATATTGTTATTAAAAAAAGGCAAAAATATTTTCTGTTCAGTTTTCTATTGTTTGTCCTAGTTTCTTTTCTTCTTTGTTTTTTAGCTTTTGATGAGCGCGTGTTATGGATAAAATTTATGATTATGATTGAATTGCATCGAATCGATCGAATATAATCGAAGCATTGAGCGAGTATTCATTTTTATGCACAAGTAAAACGAAGCTAAGTTCATGATACGAAATATAAGTATATTTTAAGATATTATTAAAATGAAATCATTGTTTTCAAAACATAACGACACGTGTTGATAACCAGAGTCGATGTTTTGCTTCTTAATAAACTATCCTTTGAATTATCTTGGCAACCCTGTGTTTCAAAGATAATAAAAGCAATACAATAATGTATGCTGATATAAAATAATAGTCTGAGATCCGGCTATTTGATTTCAGTAATTAGTTTTTTACGTCCATATTTCTTAATAAATATTAATTTTATCAAGATTTTTTTATGTAATGAATTTTCACCCCAAAATAATTATACCCTAAATCTATTTTTTTTTACAAAATTTGATTGACATATTTCACTGAACGAATTTGTTTCACTAAAAAAAAGATCGATTTCGGCCTCAATAATTGTGATGGGCAATGTCAGTCGTATTGCTCCATTAATGAAAAAAAATCCATTACGATTAAAAAACAGATAAATACAATTATCACGCCTCCATATCTCATACTAAAGTCCGACTTTTCATTCGATGCAGTAAACTGACGTAAGCTAATGTCACTTAACAAAATAATGATACCACATTTTTCTTAATAGTCATGAGCTCGTTCATTCAAAAATTGAATGAACGGTTTTTAATATAGTTCACATTCTAAAAATAATTACGTTTAGTATTAATAAAATCTTTTTTATTGGTGTTATCAATCCAAACTTTTAATAATGGGACACTTACATGAAAATAAATGGCTTAGTTGCCTCAATAAGTAGTACAAATTATTTAACAAAACAATAACAAAATAACATGCGGTACCAATTTCTGCCGTTCGCCTTTTAATATTTTTATAATACTATATTAAAGATTACAAAAACATAATCCTCCTTCTGGTACAAATAAATAACTACCGTAAAGTGGGGCTAATTGGAACACTTTTTGTTTTAAAGTTTAAAGAGTTTTAAAAATTCTAGGTACTGTAAATTAATGTTTTTTTTTTTCATTAGCTTTTACGATATACTAAATACTCATAACTGTTAAGCTTAGGTCAATAAATATTAAGATATATATTTTTTAATGTCCTCAAATATCGCATGAATGGGGTTATTTAGAATCACACTTTTTTGGTTTGGCTTATCGTGTTTTTTGAAGCTGTGTCTAAAGAAACTAAGAATGATACATTTGGGAAAATTACAAGCAATATCACCGAAATGCGCAGAAAATACTCTGTTTTATTTTACTTCACTTTTCATGTACCTGTTTATATCGTGTCTACCAAACGAAAGTTTTTGACATTAAAAACACACTTGAAATGTCACTTTTAAAATTACGAACCGTGCAATAAATAAGGAAGCTAATCGTTAAAATTTCCCTGCGACGTTGACCCATATTGTCAATGTATTACCAGAGCGTCTATTTTAATTCCTGTAACTCTTAAATATAAAAATATATACGATCAACACTTTTTATTTGAAAATTCCAAATAGCCTCGTCAATTGCAAATAGCCCCTGACGGTATCCTGATATTTGTGGTCCGTTTTTTTTGTTTATGGCACGCGCGCGCAGAAAGTGTCATTTTGGTTCGCTTTTCATTCGACTTCATTCTTATAGTCTGAGCGCACGCATGTTTTGTTTTCTCCCCGCAATTCGTTATATTGTTGAGTTTGTTGTTAAGTTTTGTTTTATTGTTACGTTTTTGTTTTGTTGTTACGTTTTTGTTATCTTTGACCATATTTGTTGGTTTTCGCCAAAAATGGATCCTCAGCCAAGCACATCGCGTGAAGATACAGAGACGTTAAGTTTGTCTCCGACAAAAAAACGTCCACGTAAGGCTTTAACTGTCTCAGAAAAAGTGATGATCAGCAACGCCTACAAGTACGTGTATCACGAAAATTATCAGCAATTGACGGAATTTGAAGTTTCCAAGAAAGATGAATGCGTAAATAAAGTAGCTGAAATATTAGGAATAGCAAAACGCACTGTTTATGATGTCCTAAAGGAACATAAAGAAAACAAAGATGCACCCCCCAAGCCTCCCAAAAAACCTGGCCCAAAGCTGTCATTCAAGGAAAAATTTGATGAATTCACGTTTTCCACCATTAGACGATGTGTGCACCAGTTCTTTTATAGAAATGAACCTCCAACCATCGCAAAGGTCAGTCGGTAGATATTATCTTTGACATTGCAATATTTAATCTTGTTTTTATTATCCATGTAATGATTTCAAGGTTACATTAAATACAAATTACATTGTTTTAGGTACTGAATATTATTAACGATGATCCGGACTTACCCAAGATGTCAAAAGAGACATTGAGAAAAGTCATGAAGCACCTAAATTTTGCATACACTTCACGTTCTCGCAGAAGTGTACTTATTGACAGGCAAGATATTGTAACATGGCGTCAACGTTACCTACAACAGATTAGGGAATATCGAAGGCAAGGAAGATATGTTTACTATCAAGATGAAACTTGGGTTAACGCAGGTTAGTAATTATTATTACTTATACCGAATAACTGCTAAATAGCATCAAGAATTAATAAAATCCCATCCCATAAATGAGTAAGTATGTAATACTTACCCATATTTGCAATAAATTAATAAGAATTTAAAATTTGTTATGCTAAATATTTATATATATATTTTTCAGGTCATACTACAAATAAAACCTGGGTTGATAAAACTATTACAACATCCAGGCAGGCCTTTTTAGACGGAATGACCACGGGTTTGAAAAATCCAACAGGTAAAGGAAAACGACTCATAATAAGTCATATAGGCGGTGAAGAGGGCTTTGTTGAAGATGGTTTATTAATATTTGAAGCAAAGAAAGGTAAAGAAGACTACCATGACGAAATGAATGCAGCTTGTTTCGAGGAATGGTTTGAGAGGATTTTACCAAGATTGAAACCTAATTCTGTGGTAGTCATGGACAACGCCCCATACCACTCCAGGAAATTAGAAACGGCGCCAAACATGTCTTGGAAAAAATCAGTAATAATAGACTGGCTCTCAAAAAACAAAATTCCTTTTGAAGAAAATATGGTGAAAGCCACTCTTTTGGAACTTGTTCCTAGTAATCAATGTTATAATAAATATGCGGTCAATGAGATGGCCGCACGACACGGAGTTACTGTACTAAGATTGCCCCCTTACCACTGCGAGCTTAACCCCATTGAATTGGTGTGGGCGCAGGTAAAGGGGCATGTTGCAAAAAATAATACTACGTATAAATTAGAAGACGTAAAAAACTTATTTATAGAAGGTGTAAATACTGTTACACCCGAAAGATGGAGTAACTGCGTATCACATGCAATAAAAGAGGAACAGAAAATGAGTGGGCTTGATCCATTAATTGATAATTTGACAGACAAATTTATAATAAATGTAACCGATACGGAAAGCGATAGTGAATAAATAATCATTTTCACATAATTATTATAGTTTTTTTTCTTATCCCCTTAATAATCAGGTTATATTTATCACATTTATTCACGTTAGGATAACAAAGTGGGATATTGATTTTTTTTGCTAAAAAAATATTGAACTAAAATTGATTATATCATTCATTCACTTGTCACATCTCTATTTATTTATTAGCAATAACCTGCAACACTGGAACTGTCAGTTTACTGCATCGAATTAAAAGTCGGACTTTAAGTATAACATTTTCATATATATGGCCGCAGATATCTCGTCCGTTGCCCTCGGCATCTCGGTGACATTGACGAAGTAGAAATAAACTGATAAACGCATACAAATAAATAAATAGGTATGATATATGTAGTGCGATGATTGTTTAAGCAGTGATTTTTCCATTACGTTGCTACTGATGTGTATATGAATGAGGTGATGTCTATGTGAAGACAGTTGAGGTGTGTTGACACATTTGGTGTCGAATACATGAGCTTCATTGCAACTTGGATTGCGAATCAATCATTATTATATGTTTGTCAGAAGCTGTCATAACAGCATAAACAGTTGTCTTAATTAGTGCAATTCTTAAACACTTTTGTAGAATTAGGTTTTGCAAAAATCTGACATTTATATTAAACATAAAAAATACGATTTGATATACATATTTTTGAAAGTGGTAGAACAATCGTTCGACCGGGGAAGTACCACCGCCACACCTATTTCTGGCGTGGAGCAGTTTTTGCGTTTCGATGAAAGGGTGTGGTTGCCGGCACACTTTTATTTGAGGCGACCATCTAAGTCCTCGGAAGTAACAACGCATCTGTGATTGACTTCAGATAGAACCCATATTCTATGTGAAGTTGCTTACGGGTGTCCATGGGCGGCAGTGATCACTTACCATTAGGTGGTGCTCCGCATGCTCGTTTGTTACTTTATTTTAGAAAAAAAAACATATCCGATGTAAGTATATCGGATATATCAGTCGTGTAGTGTCGAAAAGCATTCTGTTTCAAATATATGCTCCTTCCATGTATGTTGAAGACTTCGACTGGATCGACGAGATGGCCTGCATTTATAATGAAGATTAAAGATATATACCCAATTTCATACATATCCGAGATGTGTACATACAAATGATCATCAATAAATCATTACACTTATAAGGAAGCGGACGCAATTAAGTAAATTCATTTTGGGAGTTGCGCTTATTCTCACCTCGTAATAAGAGGTTTGTCTCATTCTTATTAGTTGTTCGGTGTGGGCGGCGACAATTAGTTTTTTACTTCATCAAGATCTTTTAGACGTTACGACGAGGACACGACACTGACGATGCCACGACTAAAGTGGACTACCTTGCTAGTAATCGTTTGTATCTTGGTCGTACTGTCTAATAACCATTTTGAAGTGTGTGTATGTCAAGTAGGTACTGAACTTCTTCACGGAACATCGCAATATTTGCGTTCTCCGTTCGGAAATCGCGTGTGGGTGGGAAGAGGACCCGTGTGATACTCCCATAACATGAGTAATGTATGTATTTTGACAAGGTGGTGCAATTTTTACATGATTTAATCGTCATCCGAAACGGATTGCTACATGTTTACGAGTTTTATGACATATTCTTTGTCTCATAACTACATCATTATAAGTACAGTTATTGACTATTAGTAGTTAATCATTAGGTAATTTGTTCACTTTTGTTTGTAAGCACCACCATAAGAGATTTTGTTTCTAATATTTGTCAGGTACGAATAATAAATAGATCGATTGAAACAATGGCGGATCCAGGAATAATTTTGGAAGCAGCCTGATCTACCCTTAAGTAAAAGATCGGTTAGGAAAAAATATTGCTACGCAAAATCTAAATAATCGAAAAGCTGGGAATATGACTCCCATTTATGTAATTTTGCTTCTCTTTAAATGGTCAGGATGGACACAAAACGTAGATTGTAAGAAATTTTCAAAAAAGGTTTACCATATTAGCTTACATGGTTTGTAAGTTTGTAGGTCTGAATATGGACTTCTTTTGCAAAGTAGGTTTATCGAAGTAATGTTTTCTGTTTAGCCTAAAGGTTTACTTAATGCATTAAGTAAACCTTTAGGCTAAACAGAAAACATTACTTCTCCTTTTGTACCATTAAGAGAGCATTAAGTTCTCCTTTTGTACCAAAATTATAAGGTATGGGGTATAACCCATTATTGTCCCACTGCTGGGTATAAAGTATAAATAAATAAAATAATAAGTAATAGTACTTAGTAGAGCGCATTATTGACAACTGCAGCTGAGTAGATGAATATGTTCACAGGAACGCTGTATGTATCTTGATTCAATACCTTTACCCTTTTTACAAAGTCACAGGAGATATAATGGTAATCAACAATATAGGGTTACAATATCAGGCTGTTAGATCATTATTTCACTTAGTTGTATATATACACATTTCAGCGTTGTATAGAAGATTCCTTGAACGCTTCCAGGTTATATTTAGCGAACCGACGCAAGCAGGAACTTCCGCTCCGAACCTATTATAAGGACGAAACACAGTCCGCGTTCCTTGTATAGTAAAGTTACATAATATGAAGGAAGTTTAATGAAAATAGTTATAATTATGCATGGTACAATCGGTTCAATTTAACTTTCAATACACAAGTGACCGTGAAACTTGAGGATAGAATAAATGAAGGAATGAGGGGGGCAACTAGCCGTAGTTACATATTCATATTAGTCGACAGAATCTTGTTTATTATCATTATTATTATATCATCCATCTATAACTAATATTAAGCACGATTCTTCTCTCATTATGAGAAGACTTCAAGCCTAGTCTACGCTGGCGAAAGGCGGAAATGTAGAGTTCTCAAACGTTTGACAACTTTTACGGAATTCTCGGATACATATATGGGGCTACTCACGTTGTTTTGGCTTACTATAGTGATTATAATGAACTACAACTTCGAAATTATGGTGCGTATCTCGCGTGGTATCGAACCGCGGACACCCGGCGTGAAATCAAACTTCAAACCACTAGACTATCACTGCTTCATTACACTATTTTAGTCATTAGATCTTGCTAATGTTTAGATCTTGTGTTTCATTACATTATTTTAGTGATTAGAATAGATTGTTAGTTCACGCAAATATGTTAAAACGATGTAAACACAAGGAAAAATAAAAACAAGGTAATGTTACGATCATAGAACTTTGGAGGCTATTCATCTAACACTCGAACATACCTACCAAAATACAAGTGACGTAATCGCAAAGTTTAGTGAACGCGCCACCGTACCGTGCCCCACGCTTAGGGTTGACCAATGCAAGAACGGGTATACAAAAGTCATTAAAATTATTATCTGACTGCGTAAGAAATGTTGTTGTTGTTTTATGTATGCATGTAAAAGGGGGAAGGGATAGCCTAGTGGTTAAAACTTGTCCTGTCAATCGGGAGGTCCGAGGTTCAAACCCAGGCACGCACCACTGATTTGATGTGCATATTAGAAATTAATTATCACTACTTTTCTCCTTTAAAAAAAGTTGTCGGAGATGAGTGATGTCCACCAATTTGGCCAGCGCGGTGGACTATGGCTTAAAATCTCTCATTCTGAGAGAAGACCCGTGCCCAGCAGTGGGACAATAATGGGTTGTACCCCCAAAAGGGGGAAGGGACGTTTTTTTAATGTCTTAATAATACTACGAAAATATGTATAAAAAAACTCATATACGTTACTATTGAGACAAAATTTAAAAAAGTCTTTAAATTTAATAAATCATTTAAAAAACTAGACGGCTTAAAATTATCAACTGAAACTGTAAGCAATCAACCGTTTAAGCAGTTGGGTTTTTGTTTGAATAATTTAACAATGATACTCGTTTGTAGACGTAAAGTTTTATGGTGTAAAATTGTATGAGAAACCTTCTTGACAATGTTTTTATAAATAATTTAATCCATATATTTTCTTGTATGTATTAAATAGACCGCGGCTTATGTGTCATTAGATTCGCCAGACATCGCTCACAAGTACGACATAATATTTTTTAATGAGCGTGGACGTACAAAAACAAAAATAAGCTTTTTCATGTAGGTGATCCTACAATGTGCACTTCTATATGATCGATACCTTTGGTATTATCATACCTATAAATATCATGGCAATCGTCATAATTATAATTGAATAATAAATCATTGTCGCGTAGGCTGATACATGTATCCGCGAAGTAAACCAAATGGACACGTCCATTTGGTTTAGATTATTTAAAATAGGTACTTATTGTACATGTTTATGTATATTAGGATATAAATTATACAAATTAAGGGGCCAGGAGGGCATACCTAGTTTAATTAGTAATATCATTAATATTTTTATAATTACTCGTATTTGTGTAAATAATAACATTCAAAATAAAGTATTTTTTAAAACAATGTCAATACTATAACGTTATGCGTTTTTTTTTATTTGGCCTCAATATACCATTGTCTACTAAAATTATATATTCTAATACAAAAAAGTGCTAGATTTTTTTTAGTCATTGTCTAATTACTAAATTTCATTTGATATTCATGATAAAAAAACAAATATCCCCACCCCATTTTCCCTTATCGCAGGCGCCATATTTACAAAAATCATGACCTATTTCACTTAGACAACTGAGTCGATTCCAATAATTTGTCACGGGCTGTAGCGCATACCAAAGAAATTGACACACGCTCGAAAATACCACCCTTTTTATGCAGTCGGTTAAAAAGACATCGATTCCGTTTCCGAACGTGCAAACGTTAACCGGACAAGAACCAAAACATATCCGGCTGTACCGCCAACCCTATTCGTTCGGTCTAAGCTCAACGTATCGCCGCTCAAGGTTACCGCGCAACCAATCAAGGCCATCTAAGAGCTGTAACACACTACAAATGAGATTTTTACAATCTTATTAATATTATAGATACGAAAGATTGTTAGGATGTGTGTTTGTTACTCTTTCACGCAAAAACTACGCCAGATTTCGCTGAAATTTAATCGATTTTAAGGTTTTTTTTAATTCTTTAACTACCGATCAGATTTTGATGAAATTTGGTCCACACGTAGCTTAAGATCTATATTAACACAGGAGAATCCTTACTGGGGTAAATCTGACCAAAGGGGATGAAGTCACTAGAATAACTTAGTCAAATATAGTAAGTGACTTCAAAATAGCTGACATTTTATATCCTGCTAGCCCTAGCTGTACATTTTAAATCCTGTACTCTGTGCGCGTTGCTACGCGCACCGGGTACAGGGTCTAAAGTGTGTTCAAAGTGTAATTACATGGTGTAGCAACACCATCACAAAAAATACACCAGAAACCTTCATGAAACCTTCGAGCTCATGAATAACAACTTTGCTAAAGATCATTACATGACCAACTGATTTTTTTACATACTGACAAACATTCATATAAAGAAGCAGATTTCATAGAATGAATATAAAAATAATTAATCGCTTTTTTTCTAATTTTTTCGCTTTTACAAAAGTAGAGTCGGGCACATAATGAGATATTATAAGAAATTAAAATTAAGTTACTTCCATTGTGTAAAGCCTGTATTTAAAGACTACATAGATACACGTACATAGTCTGTTAGAGCCTATGGTGTGATGGTGGCCGCACTGTACTCGATAAGACTAAGGCCGCCTTGATGGCGGAACTGAAAAACACGATATTATTTTGATCGCTAGTTACAATATATTTTGTAAAAACTGTCATTATTGAGTAGATGCTTCGATCAATATTTGATTGAAGATTAGATGTCATATTTGATAGTTTATTTCATTAATGAAAAATGCATTTTTACTATCAAAATAGAATGTAATGGAGTTTTCAAGTAACATAAAGATTGATACTCGACATTTTATAAATTCCATGACTTGGTTTTTAAGGTACCAAAAGCCTTTTTAAGGCACCGTGAAATAACTTATTATTATAGTAAGTATACATTAGTCGTGTGTAACTGCCTTAATCGGAAGCCTTTTTATTTATTATCTGTTGCAATTTCAAATCGCGCCACGAAAAGGTTGTTAACACGTTCTGGTTTTTGTATTATCTCGCTAGTTTCCTTTTTGCTTATAATTCGAATTGTATGCCCATTCGTAATGCCTTTTACGTTAAAGGAAAATGTGAGAAACTTGTTATAGATTTAAATACACGAGAATAACGTTGCTTGTAGACAGCCGGATATCTTATCTTTATAAATTTAAATTTGTGAGGATTTATGTGTTAGTTATTCTTTTACTTAAAAAAATAATGGTTAGATTTTGCTGAAATTTGGAACACACATAGTTTATGATCTAGATCAGGGTTTCGGAAAGTGGGGTAAGTATAAACATACATAACAAAAATACAAAATATTCCTAAAATTAACTGCATTTGTGACAACAAACAAGCACACCCATTACATTAAGAGTAGTAAAAATATATTTCTTTATTGTTACCTTTTATTGAAATAAAAGCATTATTTTCCTCAACAGTCAATTTTACTTGGGGGGGAGGGGGGGATTTAGATAAACACTGGATACTAATTTAATTACCGTTTTTAAAAATCTTAAAAACACCTGTTAATTTTTAGATTTTTGACTCTTAGGCCAGTTCGCCGGGTTAGCTAGTAAATAATAAAACAGCAGTGCTTAGAAGAAAAATAAAGAGCACAAATGTAATCATTGTGTTTTAAAATAAAATACAACTTAGACATTGGTAGGTCGGTCGTTATCAAATTTATTTTTTTATTAGTGTCAGTTCATGGCGAACGCCAGTCTTTCAAGGTCCCTAGATTCCTCGGTCCTTCCTCAGTCTTTCAAGCTTTCTAGATTCCTCATCTAAGTTTTGAAGGATTGCACGAAATTGAAGCAACATCACAAGTAGAGTAGGGAATGACGAACGCTAGAGCCCAACTTTTCATTCATTCATTCTAAATAATATCGATGCATTGTTTCTTTCTTCGTGAACACAAAAAACAAAAATATCATATAGTACATTACCATACGAGTCTTAAGTACATAAAGTCAGGCTGCTAATTTATTCAGGCAACACTAAAATATTCAGATCTTTTGGTTTCGAATGCGTCTCACGTTGCAATACAGCAGTATGTAGAGCTCCTAAGCTCGGTTTCTTTAAGGACATTAAACATACATACAACATTTGCATAATAAATATGGTGTGGTGGCAAAAACCTCTCGGAATGCTGTTTGGCGCAAGTTGGGACATTGACTTAATTTTTTTAAAGGCATGTCAATGTACATAATAAATGCATGCAACATAATCTATATTTTAAATATATTGAACATGTGCAACATTGTCGCTTATTACTAGCCTATGTCAGAAGCAGAACGATATTTTAAGCGTATGTACGTGCATACATACGTCAATTCATTTCTATATGTTAATAGATAAGCTCTTTCCTTTGGGAAGTCGGTTAGAAAAGAAACAAAAAAACTTTCTAAACTATGAGTGTCCCACACTAGGATTTTCTCCCGTGTCGTGGGTGGGCACATATACACAAGACGAATACACAACACCCAGACTCAGAACATGAATCTAAACTCATCATTTAGATACTTGTTTGGCCGGGAATCGAACCCGGTACCCATGGTGCGTCATACCCGTATGGTAACCGCTCCGCCATGCGGGTCGTCAAATGTTAATATGTATGTCTTTGATGGATAGTAACATATGACATAGTATTGGAATCGACCCGTTGTCAGTGACATAGCCTATATCATTTTTAAATATGGCGCCACCAGCGTTTGATAGAAAGGGGCAATTTTTATTGCCATAACCATGTGGTTATCAAGTGAAAGCTATGAAATAAATCACTACAAAACATAATTATGTCTAATCACACCTTTGTGTTACTAAAAACTAATTTACTATAATAAAATCGACAAAAAGATGACTGTTTAAGGACAATCAACTGAAACTGAATGTAATCTATCGTTTTTGTGCAGTCGGGTTTTTGTTTCAATAATCCAACAATACTTGTTTACGAATTTTTTTACATCTTACTAATACAATAAACGAGAGTTTGTGAGGATGTTTATTTCTCTTTTATGTAAAAAATACTTTCTTTCAATTTGGATGACATAAGCATTAAGCTATTTCACGATCTGGATAAACACATACAATACTCACTATAGTGGTATTCATGATCCAAGTAGGCAATCATGGCTAAATATCGTCAACCCATTAATATCCCACTGCTGGGCACTGGTCTTCTCTCGGAATAAGAGATTTTTAATCCATAGTCCACCGCAATAGCCAAGTGCGAATTGGTGGTCGTCTACCTGCCTACACTCTTTCTATCTGTTTGTGTTCGAAAACCATGGGAAAAAGTGCGCTGTAAACATTTTAGTACATGTGTATCTACATTGTATCCATCCATCCATCAGCCTTTGAAAGTCCACTACTGGATATAGGCCTCCCCTAATCTGCGCCACTTCGACCGGTCATGAACCATCTGAATACCCAGCGGTTACCTGCCGTCTTCTTCAGGTCATCAGTCCATCTGGTCGGGGTTGTATATCACCACAAAATAGAATAAAAACAATTACAAAGCTTAAATAAAATATAACAAAACCTACAAGCGACATGAAAGTGGTAAATCATTCTAGTCATGGGAAACGAGTTTTAGTTTTTACTTCAAGGAGCATAATGCTTGCTAACGAGCTATGATCGTGGCTCCGTGTAAAACCGCCTCAATAAGCACTAACGGCTTTAAAATTTAAATTCAGAACGCTAATTGAAACTTTATGAAATAGAGATTTTCAATGTTGTAAATTCGCGTTAATTTACAAATTTCATTATGACTGATTGATAAGAAAGTTTTTTGGGAATTAATTGGATTATTAACGAATTGTAATCTTTATTTTGATTTATTCTGTGATAAATATATGAAACATAAAAGCATACATACTATTAACGCATAATTTTGTTACGTAAATAAATGGCATTACGTACATTCTTAATACCTATACCTCCAATAAAAGACGTTAAGTTTTCTTTTAATTACTCGCAAGTATACATCATCTTCTTCATCTAACTTAATTCCATAATAGTATTCTTTTCTACACCAAGTACACTAGATAATTTTGTCAAACCTTCCAACGCTAGCGACAATTCCCGCCCATATTACTTTTTTTTTAAATCATAAACACGGTCAGCCAAATATACTGCCACCAAAATTCTTCGAGTGAAACAGTTTTTATTAAATACTATTGAATATTTTTTTATTATTAAATTAACTCAATAAGGCTTAGTAATAAAAGCAACCTTACATTAATTTTATTATAAAGTAACTACTAGGTATACACAAATTTTCTGTTTCAATAAAGTTTATTAAACGGTTTTATAATTTTGTACCTGTAATAGGTGACATAAATTATTATGTCATATAAAGCGGATATAATTTATTTAATTCGTTATTTAAACAAATTAAGTATTAAGTAATATTATTTTAAAAATCAAGAAAGGATTGGTCGAAGTGAAATGAGTGTGTTAGGCGAGTGACCTTGACGAATTCGAAACTTGAATTCCACAGGACGATAACTGCGTCGTTGGTTTATGGCGGGAAGTGGAAGGGGAGGGGAGGACGGTGCACATATGTTAACGGATTTGCAGTTCTAATGGTCATTTTCCGCCATTGAAAATCTTAAAAGTATTAGCGGCAATGATACATTTCCCTGATATATGAATAGTACCTACCTACTGTCTATAGAATCTCATTACTACGAATGTGCGGTACGTCTCACAGCAGAAATATCTTCAGTTAGACGATCCTCGATCAGTATGGCATAAGATGGAATAAGTCAAAGACAATGACAGATAAACGTCAGTTGTCTATGGTTAATAGATTTAGATATTTTTTGCTATTTTTCATCATTCAATATTTGAGACAGAACTAACATTAATTTAGTTGTATTAGACACTTAACACATGTATTATTTCTATTTTAAATTCATTCGTTGTTTCATTTAACATCGTCTACTCTATCAAAAGTTATTACAGATTAAATTTATGTTTCATTTTTAAACGCGGAAACACCGAGGCACATCTAATAAATAATACGTTATTAGGTCGTAATAAGTCGTTAGGATTATTTTTATTGTAAACGCAGTTCATTGTCAAGTGCGTGTTTTTATTACACAAAATGGCGGTCCGCTCCACCAGAGGTACCGTTCGCCTCTTATCTTCGCATTAAGTTACCAAACCGTTACTTCCCACCTCGGATTATAATAGTATCGTACTCGTACAGGCACTAGTGTATTAAATATTGTGAACTTTTGTATTGACATAGAAAATAATATGTTTTTCATGGCCCTATATAATAAAAACCTTATTATTGAGAAATAATTTAAAATAATTGATTCTAAATTTAAATATTTAATTAATAAATCGATTACCATACAATCAATTTGGGTAACATTGAACAGCGGTGTAACTTTGAACAAAGTTGTGAAAAAAATATATTAATTTATTACATGGAAACTTCGTGTTGTTTCAATATCGTACCTGCGTAAAATTGATCGCCAAAATGTTGTTTATAGCAATGAAAGTGAAAAAAGGTACCTGTCAATGTCATAATTTAAAAAAATACCGCCTTTTCCGTAGAGAAGTTGTTGCAAGTGTTTGATGCTCCGTTTTGAAATAGCAATTATAATATAAAACTTACCGTAAACATGGTATGTTTTGGTGTTTATCTTTAAAATGTATATTGTATATTATTATTTTGAAACTGTACTATCCGTATCCCATGTTGAATTTTGCGTAAAACTGTTAAACTTTTGACGATGTCGAAATTGGATGTAATACGGGTAACTTTGAACGGTTCAAAGTTACCTGTATCATAAAAAAATATTTTTTTCGGAGGCTCAGGGTCGCTCAGCGTGCTATGGAGAGGGTTATGCTCCGAATTTCGCTACGAGACATGATTCGCAACGATGAAATCCGTAGACGAACGAAGCTTACCGACATAGCTCTCAAAATTAGCAGGCTGAAGTGGCAATGGGCCGCCACATCGCTCGTAGGACCGATAACCGATGGGGAAGAAAGGTCCTCGAGTGGCGACCATGTTTAGGCAAAAGGAGTACCGGTCGCCCCCCTACCAGATGGACCGGTGACCTGAAGAAGACAGCGGGAAACCGTTGGATTCAGAGGACACAGGACCGGTTGGAGTGGCGCCATTTAGGGGAGGCCTATGTTATGTCCATGTTCCGTCCATCCTTTTTTTTTTTGTTTTCGAGGGGGAAACCTTCCAAAGGTACCCGATGTTCCGTCCATCCTATGGATGGATGGAATAAATAATTAAAAAAAAACTAGTATCTTATTTTACCACCAAATTGATCGACCTTGATTCATATGGCAAGACCAAGTTGTCTATTGTATTTATATATCAAAATAAATGTATTTTTTATAGATTTGGTTTTAATTAACAAAAATATGTTAATTAATTTTATTCAGACCTTAAAATATTCGATGAATGACGGATTTTATATTCTCAAAAAATTATATTCAAAGTTACCCAAAACTAAGGATAACTTTGAATTTGAGTTTTAGGGGTAATTGTGGATAGTTTAATTGTTTTCTCCGTAAATTTATTGTGTTAGATTAATAAACCAGCTAAAAAGGACACTATTCATTTAATAAAAACAAGGTGCAATAAATATAAAACAGATTATAATATCACAAATATTGTAAAAAATGTTCAAAGTTACCCAAATCGAGTTTACATAAATTGCAACTTATATTTTAGTGCGCTACTAATATTGATAGAATATGTGAATGTGTCATTGTAAAGCATAATTATCAATTACCAATATGGCTGATATTACGTAAATAACCTTATTTATTTTATGTCTTTCTTTACCTTGTATTAAAGCAACAAATAATAGATCCTTATTTTAAATTAAAAACGATAAAATACCTGGTAAAAGTGTTTTTTTTATACTAAGGTACATAAATATTAAATATGGAACCAACCGCAAAAGATAAAAATATTCATGAATGGAATAAGTGAATAAATCATTGTAAAATGACCAAAATTTAATAATTCTCATATTATCTAATAGTGACACTACTTATTATTTTTTCAAGTCTGCATATTTTACAACAATATAAAAGACTGATTCATTAATTTCAGGTCGTGATATAAAGCTAAACAAATTAATACTTCTTAGAAGTCATTCAAAAGGAAGCTCTTTCTGAACCAATTCTAAGAAATTCAAGGGAGAGTTTCCTCAGCTTGTAAAAGCCATAGTATGCCGCTTGAGTCATGCGCGTGCGCAGAACTACATTCTTGGCTGTCAAGCCTTAAAACTGACGACTTCAAAGAAAATTAATTAATTTCCTGCCACGTCAAACATTTATTCTATCTTTTGATTACTCTAAGAATATTTTGTTGTTTGCTGACATTTTCTTTTTATTTCACTTTTACGTTTTTACGTACATTTTTTTTTTTACGTTTATTTCCCCACTATTCATTATTGAACTTTACTGTTTAATCAAATTTTGATGGAAAATGTCTTCCGCAGTGTTTAGATACAACTACTTCCAATAGGCATTGTTTTCCAAAATTTAATTGAGTCGATATCTTGTCACTCTTAACACTACAATAACTTTATTTATGGACGTTCTGAATATAGTTCTATTCGTATTTAGAAGGATTTACTGGCCTCATTAATTATGTTAGTCGTGATCCGACGGATAGCTTAACAGTACATTCGATACAATATAGTGAAACATGTACAAAAACGCATTGAATTATAATATTCTATTATTTATTACATAGATCGACAGAGTTCCCTCAAAAAGTTCGACCAGAAGCCTTATTATATAATTTGATACGGGCAAACAGGATCGTGTTCATGGTCAAATGGTGATACGTCGGGACCTTGAGCGGCAATGTGGCCACAGATACAAAGTTAACTTCAGTATTCTCTAACAGGCACCTGATTAAACATGTGGGGAGATAAGCAGGACACTTGATGTGAGACTTGACAGATAACGACGCCGACGCCTTCCTGACTCTGTAGTCTAGCACTTGAGATCGTAAAATAATGTTCCTCTATACCTTTTTTGTTAAAGAATTCTCGGACAGGCTCTTTATTCTCGTGCACTCAGAAGGTAATACATCCCACGATAAAATATCTTAAAATAACTCAATGGGTAGAAAATAAGCAACCACGATGGACGTTTCATAAAACCGAGCTCACGACTAAAGGACCTTAAAGGATACCTAAAGAAGCGAAGTAAAAATCGAAACATTGAAAGCATCTTTCGTTTCATATGCAAATGACCCAGCGATACTCGCCATGCATGCACACACAAACGACTCCATCAGTGCACGGCACATAAAAATAAGCAATTAATATAATCTCTATGTATATCAGGTGATTCCAGACGGGTTTGTGCATATCTCTGGTCGTCTTTAGCATTCTTTAATAATTATTAATTGAATACATGCAATGCAAAACTTTTGATTAGAATATATGAATTTCTGTAAAACTTAGTGTAACTATTTGACAATTTAAACTATTTAAAACAATGTTACTGCATTAAGTTAATATAGAACAGTGTAGAATGCTAATGGCGTTTCTAAAGAGCAATGGGTAAAGAAATAGCTAAATTATAAAATAGTGGATAATATAAATCGATAGCTGGAGTAGTAAGAAGTAACCAACGCATTAGATTATAAATAAGGATCTTAAACTTTTACTGTGATCAGTCATTCGATTAACATTTAATATTTTACCATAAAACGATCAATACGTAATGGATAATAAAGGGGGATTAATTTAATAATCAATGGTTCATTACTCCAGACGATACAAGTATTAGATAATTTCTCATAAATTATATTTAAATTCGTGTATGTGGTTATACAATTAGAACAAAGTGTATAATAAATAAACAAAGGCGGTGTACATCTTGAAATTTATTAAATATTTTCAAATGTAACCTTTACGATTAAAAGGTGTCTTTTGGGTTTCGTAGCAAATATTAAGAATTATTAATTTATAATTTCACATTATTGATCCATCCATTTACCTGTCCATTTACTTGTCCATCAGCAGAAAATTATTAAAATTATAATTTATCAAACAAGATTTGCATATTTAGCGGCATGATAAATGTTGATTTACACAGTATTTCGAATTTAGCACTTCAAAATTATTTAACCTTTTCCATTTTCTTTGAGAAACCGTCAGACCTTTCCATTTATTTGTATAAAAGATATCAAATCAGAATCTAAGTTGTTCTCTTTTATTCAATAGCCACAATGAATTGATGCCCCATTATATGCAAGCCGAACCGACTGGCCATGACCAAAATTTCAATAGCCAAGAGCGATCGAGCTGGCCGGCACGTGTAACTTTTTGTGCAAAACTCCTTGGAATTCTTTAATACTTATACCTCGGAAAAGGTTTTGGGTTGAATATCTTATTATGCAACATTTTAATACGTTTCGGTTCGATTTAGAGCTGTATATTTACGATAACATTTTAGAATTATAGCGTCATCTCCGAATATTCAAACGATTTGCATATTCGTTGCATGTTTCTCACGCGTGCTATTTTGGTTCGATTATGATCCATGAGGTGTATAAGTGGGGGATTCAAGGCGTTTCGTTAAAGTAACGTCTTTGCCAGTGGTAGCAAGCACGCGGCAACTTTCTACGCGACCTCGAAATGCTGCATTCACTTTCCTCACGACTCGACACCGGTTACGCAACCACTACGACCGACATATCACCGCGTCGAAAGCGCGCGACTGTCACAAGAGACATATCCCACGGGCTTCATCCGACGAAATCAAAACTTGTCTAGCAACTTCAGCCCACCTTAAATAGACAAACATTGCCGGTAGTTTCGAAACTTTAAGGTGATCGCTATTCGTAAATGAGATTTAAAATGTTTAGGCTTGGTCGCATTCATCCTCACTCATCATTCCTTTTTTAAGCATGACTCCTAAGTTTTTTTTATATATATTGACTGAAGGTAGTCTATGAGTATTCTATGTAAAATTGCTATATATACTCGTGAAGATAAGTCTAATCTAACCATTAATAAGTTGTCAGATTTTTTCTTGTTTTTGGACAGACTAAGTTTTGGCATCAGAGAATCATCGGAATAGGTGCACAGATTACCTGGCGAGATCGTGGACAGATAATTCCATATTGCATCCGTAGATAGATGAAGCAAGAAAATATCTCAGGAGACGTGATAATGTTTTAAAATAGGTTCGCAATTTTACAAGGGACAGATAAAAACGCCAGGTGCCGTGCGTCTTGCGTTCAAGGTCGACGTTTCCTAGAGATGCATTTAGGTTTCTTTTTATTTGTTGCATGTCCCTTCGTTGGAGCCGGATCGCGTGCGACCAAACCAGTTTGATGCTACTCTTCACTCCGTTCGTAAGGCAATACGCCCATTACGCTCCTAACGATTATTATGCTGTGTAATGGATTTTAGACGGATTGTAGACGTAGAAATAGAAATATTTCTTGACTGACTTCAAACAACTCGAATCAGGTATAGCCAGATAATTAAAATTTATTGTAATAACGCAAATAGATTTTTTTATTTTCATGGTAGCAATGTTCAAAATATGTTGCAATTTAAAGACCTGTATAAGATAAAATTATATTATAGAAGCCATCATACAACAATAGTACTGATGGAAGTTAGTAAGTATTGCACAAAAGCTTCGATGAAGCTCACAAAAATAAAACATTGTAGTACTTGTAAAGAACACTGTACTTGCAAAGACAATGAGTCAATATCAAAAGAGTTCTAAAAGAATGAAACACGTAATAATGAGAATACTTAAATGCACGAAGCAGCACTGCAAAACGTTGCGTTAGAAATAAAAAGAACACCACATACACAGAAGACGCATTACGTAAAACCCGAAAACAAAGGCGAGCCCAATATGTTATATAACAGCCATGTAGACGCGTAGCCTAACCCAGCAAACTGGAAAAGCAACAGGAGCAAAACAATGGGGGCCGGTTGCAAATTCGGCGTTTTCTTAGAAACCTCCGCCAACTGCAGAGCGCGCCAGCAGGAAGTGGGGAACGACTTAGTTTATGTAACCTAATCACCTGCCGGCTCGAGGCCAGTCTCAGCGATTCGGAAAAAATCAAGGCCACGCCAGACAAAATGCGAACCCACTCCATACCATACACAATTATATCTAACCCTTCCTTCACATGGTGTGATCGAAACGCAGGATGTTGCATAAGCTGAGCTGTTTTGTTCGGCGTGCAGGCTCCGTCGCATTTTTGATTAGTTTTTTGCATACGTTAAAGCGATTTCTTCGCGTTGTTTTGGCATGCAATATCGAGAATAATAGGGAAGGCATTAAAATGATAATTAAAACGTCAATGACAAGCATATTATTGGTGTATGAAATTTGGTCTACAACGGTTCGAAGCTCGAATTGTAAAAGGTCTTTGATTTTTTTTTAGTAAATGTGTATTGTAAATTAATTGAAAAATGATTTTATTCACAGGACTCTTCCGCTTACGTGGGATGACGACCCACGAAAGACAGCTCAAAATAAAACCTATTGCAGTAGCAAAAATTGAATTCCTGTATTGAAAAGGAGATTATCAAAGGATTTTAAAATAGAAAAAAACATTGACAAGTCACCTACGTGGTTGAGTTCTATAAAATATTTTCTAAGTTGGGTTTCCAAGGTGTGAAGTGGACTATGAAATAATGACTTGGACTCTTTTTATTCTCGTAGCACACGCATTTCTCGCAGTGGATGCTGGCTATTTGATAACGAAAATGTAATGCTATACTGTAGATTTAAGTCAAGCGCTATTTAAAATTACTCATTTCTGAAACTACATCAACCTCATTTATACAGAACCGTACGAAAATAGCTTAGAAACTAAAAGTGCATCCATTACCTACTATGCTATTTAGAGACTCGAGAATATGAGCGTCCAGTTCTAAATTTTCCACCTTTTACGAAGAACCGAGGGAATTTCTAGATAGAGACGAAAACTTTTAGACTAAATGGTCTAGAGAGAAATTGAGTCACCGCAAAGTAAAGATTCAACGGCATCTTTTAATACAACTCAACCACAGCAGACTCGTTTCGAGATATTTTGCACATTTCGCTGGGAATTTTTCAGAAAGTTCATCCCGTCTGCTAAATTGAAGTTGCGAGAAGTGGCCTTGTGTTTTGAACTTTATCTTGCAGCTTTTGTTTTGCAGGATACCTTATAACGCGGAGTAAATATTTAAACACAAATAGACACTTAAAGACAAATATAGGTTTCGTGAAACGAATGCTTGGAACCGAGGACGGACGCTACAATGACGCTTTGTCGAAAAAATGCACCGGGGAATTTCCGTCACGAAGAATTTTGTGGGTGACGTCAAAAGGGCTCCATCCCCATCGTTAATACCGTTGCCATGGGCGACGTGCGCTATCTCTGCATCAATGAGCGCTTTGTTGCAAAGGAACATCAAATTGTACAATAGTCTATGCAAACTTGAATAGACAATATTCACATTGCAATTGTGCACTATTGACATTATTTGAATAAATATGGGGCGTATGCGAAATTTATTGACAGCTGCAACTAAAAATGTATATTAAAATGCTGTGAATAACGGCACCCTTTGCTATTTTACATAATAATAGATAAAATACTTTCTTCCAACTTTCACATTGAACACACATAAAGGTATACACAAATGCTGAGACGCTAGTAAGATTAATTAATTTATAATTTAAATTTCCGCCTGGTTGGAAATTAAACCTGGAACTATCATTGGGTGACATAATGTAGATTTAATTATTTACTTACTTATATTCAAAATGTGAATACTCAACACACAATTGTGTACGTTTTACAGCATGTATATATAATTATACATGATATTAAAGGGTGTTATATTGCGTATACTTCTTAGTCATTTAAAATGTTTAGGGGCTCTTAACTTTACGACTAAGTTAAAATATTTATAGCTAATGTTATTTAAAGAATCGTTAAACATGAAAGGCAATTTCACTGGAAATATGTTTTTGTGAGGATATTATGACCGGAGCGCTCCTTAAATTTCATTTTAATTATGAAAACTTTTATATTATTATATACCTACAGCGGACTTGTGTTACACCTTTCTAGCTAGGAAAAACATATTTACACCAATGAAAACACACAACACGTAAGAAGTTATTAAAAAAATGCTGTTTTATTTTCCATGAGAGAACGAGCAAAGGAACATAGGTACATCTAATTGTAAATGGTCATTGCCGCCAATGGATATCTGTAGCCTACTTCATACAGAACAACAGGTTTTACTGAAGTCAAACATAGATGCTTTGCTATTTCTAAATAGCAACTAGTATTTTGTAACATTGTTTTGTGCAATGATAGCCTAATGGTTGAAACTTGCCCTCTCAATCGGGAGGTCCGAGGTTCAAACCCAGGCACGCACGGTAAAGGAAAATATCGGGAGGAATCCTACACTGCCTTGAATTCTTAAAAAAAAGATCTCGGAGGTGTGTGAAGTCCACCAATTCGAACTTGGCCAGCGCGGTGGACTATGGCCTAAAAACTCTCTCATTCTGAAAGAAGACCCGTGCCCAGCAGTGAGACAACAATGGGTTGACGATAGATATAACATTGCTTTAATTTCACGAAAGCAGTATATTTTGAAAATGATGTATATGATGAAGTCTAATTTCATTTATGTACCTAATTAATTACAGTGCCAAATATCATTCATAAAATTCAAAACTCAAATTCTCTGTTATTTCAAAACTCATTGAGGCTGTTTATGTATCGAGATTTGAATTTATGTTTGTGTTTCAGAAATGCACTGTTAATTAAGCTCTTGTCGTCTGTAATATCCGTTTTCGACACACTGTAGTAACTGTACCTACATTAAATTCCCATGTTATTATGTCGGAACTGATTCACTGTACGGATATTAAAACTGCATATAAAATATGCATTAAAATAAATATTAAGACATATTCCAAACATTGGCAACGACAGAAACAAACACATAAATGTCTGACATTAATTTCGGTTTTACTACATAGTAAATAGCGTCACAATGTGTCATTATGTACTAAGGAATTGATGTTTTTGTGTTTACAATGTCATAGTAAATTATATAATACTTTATAATTTACTATTATATAATTATATAATAGTAAATTATATAATGTCATAGTAAATTATATAATAGTAGACCCGGCGAACTTCGTACCGCCTAAAAGTCAAAAATCTAAAATTATCGGTGTTTATCCACTATTTTATACATGTATTATACGTAAAAACCTTCCTCTTGAATCACTCTATTTATTAAAAAACGGCATTAAAATCTGTAGCGTAGTTTTAAATATCTAAGCATACATAGGGACAGACAGCGGGAAGCGACTTTGTTTTATACTAAGTAGTGATCCCGGATCTACGTCATAGTTATCTCTTCTCTACATTGATGTGACTGTCATTGTGGGTATGGGTGTGTGATGATCCTTCGAAATGTAATGTTAAAACGCAACGCATTTAAAGAAAAAGCGTTTATAATTGGGCTTAAGTTTGCAGATAATAATATTTCATTTTTACATCATATTTAAACATTCATTGGTTACTTTTTACAATCTATTATGAAGTTATAAAATGTATGTATGTCTGTCCAATATTTCAATTAGTCCATTTGTTATAGAATTTTAAGCGAATATTGGCAACCGATTCTGATTCCTTCGTGCAGTCATTTCGTTTACAACAAGACGTTATGTTATTTTAGATTTTTTTATAAAAAATTCTATAATCTGCGTCTTTGGTCGGTGATATTTTGTACTATACTTTTTGTAGGCTTATATCACTTTAACTGTTTGTAAGTATTTCAGTTTTTTATAACGAAATACTTTAAAATCTAAAGTTTCCAAAGTTACAAAACAATGTTCCAACATGGCGTGCTCTTTTTCTAGTAAACAAATCCGTCGCTTAGCGTGTCCTATGATGTAAACAATATTGATTATGTTTTTATTTCGACGCAGCCTACCGTTCACGAATTGCGTGCTGGCTAGTCGCATGCGCAGGTCTAACTGAGCCGTGAGCCGTGATCACCGAACCGCTCCAATGTGAAGGGCAACTCTAGGGTTGCAAGTGGAAATAAAAATAAAAGCTACGTACTCCAGTTTAAGCAAAAAAATGTGACGGTTACATAACTTCTTTCTTTGGGAAGTTAATAAATAAGTAACCGTAATTGTGTGGTGAATAATACTTTTTGTAGGAAATGTTGTATTATTATTTTATCCTTTTTTTTAACTTAAGCAAGGCATAATCTTGAAATTTTGTATTAAAATCGTTGCGACAAAATTATGTGAAAAGAATACATTCAAATAAATAATATTCATTATGCTTTCTTTTCATATTTTCTCAAATTAATGTGTAAATTTACATCATAACAAGTACAAACACTAAATCAATTTAACAGAGTACTATTGTACAATTTTTTTACCGAAATCAAATCAGACATACATACAAATATGTTCATTAAGGTACAAAAGTTGACAACCCTATTCAAAACCAGTGTTCTCGGAGGTCTTTCTAGCAATTTGCGGCTTCACAAGTCACTGGGTACCCGAGCCCCATGAAACACTGTCAATGTTAAGTTGTTGACTTGCATCTGTTAGCAATGACAAAATTATAAACTTTAAAAATAGCATGCATTTTGATATATTTTAAAATAAAATGTAGATCATCCTTGTTTATATAAGTATAGACATAAAAAGTAAGACTTGTTCTTCTTACAACTTTAAAAGAAAACAAGAAAAATTTACGAAAAAAATTAACGACTTAACAGTTAAACCCAAGTTAAACGTGGTGATAAATTATAATTATGCTCTTTGCAACCCGGAACCCTGTCTGATATATAACGGCCGTACTCCATGCAGGTGCAAAAGGTGCAAAAGGATAGCGCGTGCTTGGGAGGTCACAAGTCAAAATAATACAAAAAATGCCATACATATTTTACTTTTAACCGTTTTAGACATGTATTGTGTACATGAAGTATGTACTATAATTATTCGGCCACTTTAAAATGTCAAATATAAAAAAAAGTTTTATATTTCTTTATAGTAAGCAAATGCTTATTGAATGAATATCTTTACTATGTTTTTTTTATTATTTCGTACCTCCTTAATAATGGTTAAAAAACACTATTTAAAACAAAAATATTACTTACAGTTTCAAAAATTTTATTTTATGAACATTTGATATTTTTAGAATAAAAAAAATATATAATATATTTTCTTTCGAGGTAAATAACGAATTACATCGTGAACAAATTTCGTGTAAAAGTTTTATTTAACTTACTTTTACATATATTACCGATATTTCAAATAGTTTCTGTTCTGTTAAGTACTAATTGTGTATGAACATTTTATAACATTTCTTATTTTAGGATAGTTAAGGAAAACAACAAATTAAAATTCGGTTTACGAAAGTAGATACCATTTACACATTACATATCTATATTTCAATCATTATTCGATAAAATCATCTTCAAAATACAGTAGGAAACACGTAGGAAACAACAAATTCCTTCTCGGATTATGATTGATATTCAAAAGAAGTCGATCCCGTGTCACAAATGACACCCAAGATGGCGGACGGACGCCGGACGCCATATCTGATTTTTATCCGAGTGTTTTTTATCACGGCAACATTTTACATTTAATCTGTTGCATGGGTATAAACTCAGGAATAAGACTGCCCGAGTTCGAGTGAGCTTTATGCCGGTATCTACAATTATAATGCGCCCGCGCCGACCAGCCATGATATTTTTCAAAAGATCTCCATGAATTATTTATTCCTCACGTAGACACCATTACAATTATTTCTTTTCTACTGAAAGGTAAGAACTTGTGAATAATAAGTGCCGGGATATTTTACTTGGGACTTAAAGTAATGGTATTTATTCCTATATTTAAGAGGTAACTGTGTGATATAATGTAGCTTAATTTATTTAAAGGAAAGGAAGAATACGAACGTGCGAATGGAATATTTGGAATATTTTTCTTCTGTTGTTCGTATTTTATTTCTGAAAATATGTTTGCGTTTCTTTACAAACTTATTTTTTGTTATAATTTTGGTACTACTCAAACTCTGAATAACTTTGAATCTATATTTATTAAATTGACTGTATTATTGTTGCGGTTTCTTCGCCATTTTATTTTTATAAAAAGATTGACTATCGTCGTATTTTTGTCATGTCACATAAAATGTTTTATGGTAAATATTTATTAACACGTTCATAAAATAACTATTAGATAATAAAATATCTATAATACACGTAGAGGCCATTTACGGGCAAGCCGTCGACGGCAATGTAAAAAATATTTTCAATTCATCCGACGCCTGCAAAGTAGCATCGCGACGTAACGATCATTCCGACTTTGAGTTGCGATCGGAAGAGGTAAACACACAGGGTGAACGACCGGGGTTCAACTTGACACATTTTTGGGCGGCCCGATTGTGCGGGATCGGCGACCCGGCTTGCGCAATAGGAACCCGGTTGCCAATTGGATGTAGGGCTTTAGGACAGCTGGGCCGACCTTCCGACAAGGTTTAGGTTGGTCAACTGTCAATAGACGTGTTTAGAACAAGTTGGTAGACAAATTAAAAAGTAATATGACATGAACATGACTTTTTATTCGATGTAACATACGACATGTTACATCTAATAAAAGTTATCTTCATCATCTGAAGGTTTTGATATTAACGTCCGATTTCTTTATAACAATAACTCTTTAAGAGTCTTATCACTACTTTGGTACGTCCTTTGACATCTACCTGTTACGTGTCTGTACTTAGAAAATGTCAAAAACCTACATCAAAAAATTGAAGAGCCACATATGGCATTCGGCAATAGCTACCTTATACAAAATCAGGATTAATGCCATCATTTCTCTGCCAAAAAAATATTCAAATATTTATTTTATAATTTTAGTGAAGTCTTATTAGGTTTAAGGTTGATTTTTATGTCCTCTTCTAATTAAGAAACTCATTTTAAACCCATGAACCCAAATCGTTCAATCAAGTTCTATGAATGGAAATTCAAGCTAGTGGACTAATCAAATGTTGACAAGTTATATAAAATAACTAGCAGACCCGTCCACGCGTTGCTGTGGTTAAAGAAAAGTTACATAAACAAATTTTAAATTGTATTATTTCGTATTTGTAAAAAGTTAATTATATAAAGCTAACAGCTGAAGCTAAAAAAAAATATTTGCAATTAAACCTATAAATTAAGATATAAACTATCCTATCTTTCAAGTTGGATCAAAATGCACACGTTGTGTAAATTTGATTATAATCGGTTCAGAGGTTTAAGAGTCCATTGCGGACAAATAAAGTGACACGTAATTTATATATATTAAGATTTACAACTTCTTAATTATATTTAAAAATGTAAAAAAATAAAACATGAATAACTCGTTTTATACAAAATTGTGACCTTGGTATGGTAATACTTATTGCCTCTTATTGTCTTTTGGACGAATAGTTTTATCTAGTACAAGCTGACCCGGCGAACTTTGTTCCGCCTAAAAGCCAAAAATCTGAAATTATCAGTGTTTCTCCACTATACTATACATGTTTTATACTTAAAAACCTTCTTCTTGAATAACTCTATCTATTAAAAAACACTGCATTAAAATCCGTAGCGTAGTTTTAAGACCTAAGCATACATAGGGACAGACAGCGGAAAACGACTTTGTTTTATACTATGGAGTGACACAGCTTCAATTTCTAACGTAAGATTTAAGTTAATTTGGCTCCAATATGATATAATTAGAAATTAATTTAGATTTTTAGAAAATCATCAGTAATAGTTATACTGAATGCTTTTTCTTCCTGTTCTTATTCTAGTTTTACTTTTTAAGCGTATCTTATTAAGCAATAGATTGTGCCTTATAAACAGTTTTAACACATTTAATAACACGAATGTGAAACTGCAACAGTTGTTTCTTGAAAAAAGTATTGATTGTCAATTACTGTTTCGAGGATCCAAAGAGGAGATCCGTTTGGCCTCAACAGTCGGTGGTAGTGTGTGATATGGGTCCGCTTGCGTCATTTAGGGATGCAATAAAAAATGCAGGTAGGGGCCCGAGCATCGACCCCGGGGTTTGGGTGTGACGTCATCAGCAATGTCGATGGCGTTTGCGCGTGAAAACAGCGAATGTAATGTCAATGTTAGAATTTTTACAGTTAAAACTCTACGTTTTGTATTACAAATGTTTCTGTACTGCATTGTCTTAGATTTATCATATTTATTAATGAACGATTTTGCCGTAGCGTATTTAGACATTAATATATGTAATTACTAACATGATTTCAATTAACATGATTTCGATTATAAAAATAATTGTTTTATTCTGTGATACACAATTTTCATCAAATTGATAACGTTATTAAAGAGTGTATGTGGTGGTATGTGGTGTATTAATTAAAAGAAAGATTGCATTAACTACATAAGCGTGTTCACATATCTCAATGAGGATAATCGTTTCAAAAACGTAACATTCGTGCTTTTGAACGGAAAGTTCCGAGAACCTTTGCTTGCTTGCCTGCGCATACGGATCCGACAACAAAATGAACGTTTTTTGCTTTCTTCGATGTGTAACTCAACAATTTGCAGAAAGGCCCGGAGTCGTTGACCTTTCGCCAGCTGTTTCACTATTGTGGTGAGGCAAGTGCAAGTCAAGACGGGTTACAGGAATTATTCCGGTACACTCGATCCGTAACAAAAGAGCCGTGAATAATGACACCATTATTTACTTCTTAGACAATCGCTGTAATAATCACGACGGGCGGCGTGACGGAAATCACGGGCCTCTTGACGAAATCATTAAAATGACAACTCACAACAACGTAACAAAATTCAGCGCCATTAAAGACCATTAGGTACACGTTTACAAGCTTACGAGCGAGCGAGGAATTGAAATGTTACAAAGACATTCGAATAAATTTCTTGCTTGAACCACCCTGAATAGAATTTTAAGTAGTCTCGGTTCACCATTTTAATATGTCTCTGTCTCAGTGCGCTAAAGGACACTCGGGGCGTAGGTCATGAGGAAGCATAAATTTAAAGAAGTCGATAGCTTGGCTCTACAAATCTACAACAGCTGTAAACGAACGCCACGCCACCAACACATGCTCGCACCCCTAGAGCCGCACACTTAGGCACGTACACTCGCACACACGTAAATAAAACACGTAGACGTAACGTAAACAGACGCAGGTTTATGTATACCAGATGCCCCCGTAGAAAGAGACGAAGATAAGTGCATCCGCGATGATAGACAAAGATGGGGCGATTAGGGAGTGCGGTTCAGTTCGACAACGTGCAGAGAACTCTAATTAAATGTAGTTGAAGGTCGAAAAAAATAAAAGGATGTATGCGACATTATGACAGCCAGTCGCACGTTTAAAACAAAACGTGGTAAAAAACTGACTGGTTATATGCAGCTGTAATAATAAGCGTAGAGCGTTCAAGTAGGTTTCGAATCGCCTTAAAGAGCAAACAAACGTTTCATAGAACGAGCTAACAGAAAAATAAACAGGCAGGCCGAGCGGCGAGGCCGTTGTTAATTAACATACAGATAGTTTAATAAAAGGCAGGAAACATGCAACGAGGGGAGTAGGCAATGAAGCGGTAAAAATAGACTCGGGGGCGACGGAGACGAGCAGGAATCGATCCCTAGAACAATACGATGCATCGCGTCGCGCCAATCAATAACGAAAGCGGTTAGTTCCTCCCGCCGTATCCTCTCGCGTACATAACATAGCATCACGCTAATAACAAGCTAAATCATTACTCCATCTATTTCAGTAACAGTTGCTATTTGTAGCAGAACTTTGGATTGTGGAGTAATTAGTTTCCATTTAGTTTGTGATGCGTCCATTTGGAACGGATATTCTACTCTGGAATTTTTTGTTGTTTGCTCAAGATAAACTATAAGTATCAATCTTTTTCATGTCAACTGTTTGCCTTTTAAACCAATCTTCATGTTTGAGGGGACTGTACAAACGACTGTTTGAAAGTGTCGATTTTAACATAGTGTAAATTAAGCATATCAAAGGGTGAATGGACTCGTCGTAAAATATTTGTTTATTTGATGTTTAAACAATGCATATTGTGTTTTTTCCTTCTTAATCTTCTCTGATGTGTTTCACCTAAATGCCCTCAAGTAAGTTCAAAACAATGTTTTGCAAATTTCTCCATCTAGAAGTTACATTTTTTCGTAGGCTCATTTATAAGTTAACACATTTGACAGTTGAAACGTCAATGAACTCTACAAAACTGATATACAATCCGGATTAAAAGTAAAAGCGCAATATAAACCTTATCGCAGGTGCAAGAGAAATTCGAAGTGTCGCGGTTTGTATCGCCGAATTGCTGCAAGTGAATGAGAAAGTGATGCGGAAGTGCTCGCCTTCAGGACAAGCGTCCTTGCGTCCCGGTTATTTTAGTGCGCAACCCGCAAGCCTACCGCAATTGGGGTAGGTCATGTCCAGACACAGGCACTCCAGCGTAAACCCTAAGTACTGGGGGAACACCAATATAGGGCATTAAGGGAACGCCACTATTGTACGTGCCTGCGGAGCGGAAAGCAATTTCTGTATTTCGACCGCATTTCGACATGGTGGGGAAAGTTCAGTGCATTCGAACTTTATCAGCAGTGCGAATTTACGTCGTTTGGGGCAGGTCAGTGAGGTTATTGCCCTTGAACAATGTGATAATGGCCTTATCAGAGTACAAGTTTTAGGTAACGCGTATGAGTCGATTCCGAACACTGCACATAGTTGCGCGCCGAGTTAATGATTTTCCTCTAATCAGTGGGTTTAGATTACAGAAAAAAGTGGACTTTTTATTGTAATTAACACGCTTCGGTTTGTGCCTTGTGGGAACGCAGCGGGGACTCGCCACAATAACCGAGGCAGCGCATCTTAGCGCGGTGAAGCAAAACCACGTCTAGACGGCTGTGTATATTAATTCCGCCATTATACACAGATCTGCTGTATTCCTCTCACTTTCCTTTATATTTCTCCGTTTAATAAAATCTTAGCCGTCTGCGAGATCCTTTTATGTTGGTGATACGATGTTTATTACCACTCGCATACAAATGGATTTAATTTGTTTAGGACTTCACCGAACACGAATCGTGCGACTCATCGGGCGGTCTGAAAATCGATATTAAACGAATTCATCCGCTATAAACATGTCCAGCTTCGGAAATTAATCACGTACACTCGGTAATAATTATACGGGTACACTAATTTATTGTCTTTCCTCCTTCCTTGCCATATTGAAATTATTACGGGCTGATTACAGTCTTGTACGAAGATGGCTATCCTTCAGAAATCAGAGAGTATTTTTGTGATAGACATCAATAAATGGTCGTTAATATTATTATCATTCACTTTCTCAGCATATCTAGATATAAATGAGTCACCGGTAGGTATTTTGACGAAACCCTTTGTTATCGCAGTGCGTCGGTGTAAACGGCCCGCGGTACAAAGGCGGTCGGACGAGGCGCCCTTCAGCCGTCGAGACCTTGGCTGTATTTAGACGCAGTTCGATGGACTCTGGAGCCATTCGTTTTAGTTTTGATCTTGTATTTGGACCTTTTATTGCAGCTGTTGGAATGTCGCAACACAAACCTTAATTAGAATCGAACAATTCACGGATTTTCGATCGGATCGTGATAGAAAACTTCCAAAACATCTCGATTCCCGTCTTGCTGGTGGTTTTTCGGACGAGATGTTAAAAGGTCGGTAACCGGCGAGACCTTGGCCGATTTTAAACGCAGGTTCGATGCTCGGCGTTTGAATCTTGCTGTGTTTTATAACTTTCCCGGTCGGCGATAAAGTTTACGTTTGAACCTTTTTCCGTGTATTCGGCGCGTTTATAAATATGCACACATCGGCCAGATGGTAAAGCGGTTATTAAAAGCTTTAGAAAGCGTTCGAACTCGGTTTTAAACACTAAATCATCTTTGCAGATCTGTTTGAAAAACAGACTTATAAACATTGAAGCAAGTCATATGGAACTTTTTACTCTTTTAATGTTTTTAACCGGTTTTGTTGCATTATGGTGCAAATACTTATTGGCCAGATCTTCCTATTCGGTTTTACTGAAAAATTTAACAAAAAGGTAATACGTATTACATTTAAACAGAAAAATGTTGAACAGCTCAATATTGATTATAGTTTTAAACTTGTCTAGAAAAATGTGATTATAAGGTCAGGTCAACGACCAGTCTGTGGGTTAGCCCTAGCCCTATCTACGTCAACAGACTGTGACCGGCTAGAGGTTACCTTTTTTGTAAATATACATAGCGATAAGGAAGGCAGGCTACATTGTTAATACTTAGCTAGCTATATTAACTAGCCCATTCCCGCAATTCTCACTCGCCAGCTCATAAACTATTTATCTGTGATCAAACTTTCAGCAAAAGCCAACCATTTTTTTCCGTAGGTGAGTAACAAACATGCACTCATACTCACTAACTTTCGCCTTTAAAATTTTAGAAAGAGAAAGATAGTAAGATCTTGTCACCGTAACAGCAATTTGACGTAAGCTTTGTCAAGATTTTTGATACGAGATGTTTGCTGAAGACGTTGTTTTTGAGTAGATTGCAGATTAAATGACTTCAATGAATACACTTGATTTAATTGTGACAGTGCATATTATGAGTTAGAAAACTTGACCTATCTTTGTCGGGGTTTATGTAGTTAAAGACTATTATTTTTATGACTTATGTGAATTGAATGAATCACGATGGCCCAATTTTCCTTTATGACATACCAACCCAGCATATACAAAGACAATCCTATAGAGTGATAACTGAGCACGTTGTAGATGACATCAGTAATGAGTTGCTGATCAAATGACCACGACATCCGATACGACGGGAAGTGCCGTCGGACCTTGGCCGAATTTAGCCAGGTCATCGACCTCCATCGCTTTCTCCCTGCGCATGCGCCGTGCAATGCATTTGTGTCTAGGACACTTCTTGTCGCATTTCACTCTTTGCTGCTCTTATTTATAATTAACAAAGTGGAATGCTGGTATATTTATAGTGTAGTAGTAGTAGAAATGTACATAATTTTCTCTACTTGTATTGAGTAAAAGGAAGTTTTCTGCTATGATAGATACAAATGTAAGCATTTTGGAGTTTTTTTTTCTTATATGTGTTAGGGTCAAACATAGTGATTTAAAACAAAAGAGAAGTAAAAACACTTCGTCCCTTCAGTTAACAAGGATCAAAAGTATAGATATTTAGAGACACAACAATTTTCCCAAAATCCTTCTTTGACGTATAAGAGTAGTTACCGAGGAAGGAATTTTGAAAATATTTATTACTAAAAAGGCTAGACGAATTGAAATACGGTCAATAAACGTGGAATTGTATCACATTAAAAGAAAGATATAATTAAATATTTACACAAGTATCTTATTATACCTACCATTCTGTCTTCGTTCTGTCTATGGTATCTATATTTGTCTTTACTATGTTCTGTGGAAAAAAAATTCTTCGTCATTGCCTTACAATAAGACAAAAACTTGAATGACTCGCAAAGACGTCAGTCCATTATTCACGACCGCCTAGACAGACATGGCGTTGGTGCCATCTACGCATTTCTAATTTTGATCTATTCATCATCACACATATTTGCGTATATCTGAACGTAAATGCACACGTAATTAAATTAACTTATTTTGATGTACAAGGCTCATCCACAACCGTCACAGATGTATTAAACTATTTGAACGACATGTATTCAGTGTAGGCACCTTACACAGGGCTCCACAAGTACTACCTTATGCTATTATTGCATCAACCCATTATTGGCCCACTGCTGGGCACGGGTCTTCTCCCAGAATGAGAGAGTTTATGCCATAGTCCACCGCGCTGGCCAAGGGGTTGATGCGCTATTATTGAGTCTAATTCGAGCAACTAAATAATCTATTTAAAGTAAGAATCTTATTTAGTACAATCTTATGTGTATTCATATATCAAAACAGTGACAGAGGTAGAAATTTCGGTCTTTAATACTGGGAGTTCGAGATTTAAATTCGAAGCACCCTTTGAAGTCATATGCATTCATCTAACAGCTCATTACTGGAAGTAAAGTTTCTCTTAAAACCTACTGAACTTTGCTGTAATTACCGTGCTTGACTTTGTGTTGTTAATCGCAGTAGGCGAAAACTTAATATGACATGTACCTACTGAATTTAAAGTATCGATATCAATGAGAAGAGATGAAGTGCTACCATGAGAGGCTTGCACCAAAAGACTAGATTTTATGGTTGTTAGAGCTACTGACCAATTCTTTTACGACAAAAAACTAATTACCACATTACTACATAGGCAATTTGTTCTTAACAATTTTTAGTATACATTTTTTATAGATTCTATTAAACCAAGCCTAAAAATGTTTTTTGGTAGATTTTACAGATTATTGAAGATATCTTGGAAAAGCTCTTTTATTTACAAATTCGATTTTTGTGCCACAAAGTTTGTGAGACCGAATCCATATCAATGTGTCTGTTTGCCATACCAAAACCATTAAAACGATCGCAAACCAAAAATTTATTTGCATTCGCAAATCATGCGGCCGTTGCCCTCGCATCTGTTTGCCAAACCGAAGGTTTAGTCAGAAATAAAATTCGCACCTATCTGGACGATCGCAAACAATATTGGGTATCACGGATACCGGTAACATGATATTTGTCGAGGCAATTGCTCGCAAACATTACAGTACTTGTGCAGTCTCGAGATTTTCGAGTGTTTGAATACTTGAATCCGAGTTGTAAGTTTGCCTACACGCTTCCCTCGGGATTATTTTTAACATCTCATTACGTAGGATCGTACGTTAAGTTTCTTAACTTTCTGATATCCACATTCCATGTTTTTTATATTCGAATATGGAAATACCTAATTTTTCCATTTCTTTCATTATTGACATTACTTTTTTGAGTTTTAACTTTCTTTGGATATCTGATGACCTTAGTCCTAAAGTCTCCTTACATCATAGAAAAAAATACATATGTTAATAAAATTACGAGTGTTAATTTACACCTACATCTTGCTATTTCGATAACTTCCCATTTATATTCATAACAGCCGGAACCGATAATCTATTTTCTCTATAAACTTACCCCAAAATATACTAAGCTACAATGTAAATAGCATTTATAAGGGTAGATAATATAAACGCTCTCAAGTTGTTAGCTTTACTTATCAATGTTTGCTCTCTGAAGTGGCTCAACCTTGGCGTTTTCTGTAGACCAATTCAACTGAATTTTTCGCAATATTTTAAGCTTATTTCTATCGGCGTTTCCTTCGTAGATAAATAAAATTCAACTTGTTTTTTATAACATGTTTCCAACTTATTTTATAAATCTGTCTCACACTTATGTCTGGGTTTTGAAATGAAATAAGCTATCTTAAAATTAACATTTTTGCATTAGGTATAAAATTTACATAGAATATTAGCTGCAAGTTTTATGTATTTTTTACTAAAATCAATAATTGCCAATTCGAATATATCGAATCAAAAAACTATATTTAATCGCAAACTGGTATTTCAATATTATATGTTTATTAAATATTGGAATAAATTTGGATATCTTAAACGAGTATTTTGTAATATGATTTGATGATTGTAAAATAAAAGGATTAATTTAGACTTATTAACAAAACAAACAATTCTATGTACAATATATACAAAAAAATATCAAGAATAAATGATTATTTCTATATATAAAATCTAAAAGAGAAATACAAATAATTAATAAAACAAAGAGTCTATATCGCTGCCTATTTAGACCTATTTTGAGTCAAAGTGTTATCTTCTTGCCGATCCAGCGAAAAAGTCCTATACCGGTTCATAAGGTAAAAAAATCATATACCAAACTGTACGTACCGAGACAACAATACATTACAAATTGATTACGGTATATTGTCGAATTGGCGAAAAACATGTATTTGTGATGATTGACGACCCGCGTGGCGGAGCGGTTACTATGGGTCGCGCAATGGGTCCCGGGTTCGATTCCCGGCCAGATAGGTATCTGAATGATGAGTTTAGATTCCTGTTCTGGGTCTGGGTGCTTGTGTATTCGTCTTGTGTGTGTCCATGGTAACCACGACACAGGAGAAAATCCTACTGTGGGGCTATGAGTGTAGAAAGCGTGTGTAAGCGTCTATTTAATACCATTAATTGAATACAGTTTTTGTAAATTAAGATTATAACAAATGTCTTAGAATTATTAAAATTAATTGTTCACCAACTTATGAACATTGCTTCACTTTGTGATATGGTAGCGTTCTAAATGGCAAACATTATTGATATACTTGTATGTGTAAGTGCCTACTCATAAATAGAAATTGGGATCTTGCGTGTGATGTATGAAAAATCCTGTATTTGCATCAAAAGAAAATTACATATTTCATATTCATAATGCCTTTGAAACGAATCTCTGCTAGCAAATGTATGACACGTTTATGTTCGAAATAAAAATGTAAAAAGTCATTATCTTGGACGTGAATGACCTAACAAATGCACTGATTTAACAAAGTCAAGACATTGTCATACATTTTTAGAAACGCAAACTATTGTACAGGTTTACTTAGAGGTATACTAAAATATAAAATTCGACTTTTAGGCATATTACAGAAACACCGGCAGCGGTCCCGGAGATCCCGGTGTCCTCCACACAGAGCCGAGGATGGCCACCGGGGGGGTTTTAGTGAGGTAAAAATCCCACATAACTCGGCGTTGCTCCCACGGCGTCGGGTACCTTTCGAAGGTTTCCCCCTCAATATCAAGAAAAAGGCATATTACAAAAAGTGTTCAAGGAAGAATAACACCCATTTGCAATTACGTTATTCGTTACAATTGAGATTTTGTCAATTTTCGTGTGGTGTCCGAATTGAATCTTATCTCTTTGCAAAGCAAGGTTGATAGTGATCTTCGGTTTCTTTAGTGTAGTCTAGATTTACGTCACACCATAAATAATGCAATAATATGTAGAACAAGGGTCTTAATTACTATTTATATATGCTTCCTACATTTTCTACTGTAGAAACTGTTACTTCCAGTGTTTGTCAGATTTCCGGTGTAAATAATGATCGGTGAAGGAAAACATCGTGAGGAAACCTACAAACCCGAGAGTTCTTTAAAAAAAGTTCTCGGAGTTGTGTGAAGTCCACCAATTCGCACTTGGCCAGCGCGGTGGAATATGGCCTAAACTTTCTTATCCTGAGAGAAGACCCGTGTCCAGTAGTGGAACAATAACGGGTTGACGAGAATAAAAAATCAAAATCACATTTATTCCTAGCGTGAAGCAGTTCTTGTGTTTCGTTGGAAGGGTGTGGTTGCCCGCTCACCTTCCTAAGAGATGACCATCTTATCTCTCGAGAGTAGCGACGCATTTGTCCTGATTCTCTCTTCTTAAACGGCAATAGCCATTTGCCATAAGATGGAGTAAATGCTTGTTTACAATGACAATCATATAGAATATAATAATCATTTTATACCTTCAAGGAATACATTTTTTTTCCCTTTACAAACACACAAATGATTGCTTCATCTCGTAAGCGACCGCAAATATAATTTCGATTTGTATTCCTTTATATTGCAAATTTCTTATCTGCTTTTGTATGAGAGGGCTTTTACCCAACAATTCTTATTTATTTCTAACTTGAGTACCCCAGCCACGTTTCGCGTATAATTCGGCTACATGACAACAACCTAGCGGGGCACGTGGTGTGGCAAGAAATTTAATGCTTTATAAGACACACAAGGTGGTCCCCGTGGCTTCGTTTCTATCACGTATACTACGATAATAATCTATCCTATGAGTTAATCGAGGACATAAACTATACGCGTGCACAATTTCAGCGAAATCCGACCATTACACACACACTATCGAAATTTCGCATCACTACATAGTATAAAACAAAGTCGCTTCCCGCTGTCTGTCCCTATGTATGCTTAGGTCTTTGAAACTATGCCACTGATTCTAATAAAATTTTTAATAGATAGAGTGATTCGAAAGGAAGGTTTTTAATTTTATGTATAATACATGCATAATATAGTAGAGGAACATTGATAATTTTAGATTTTTGACTTATAAGCGGAACGAAGTTAGCCGGGTCAATTAGTTTATAATATTAATAAGATATCAAATGAACTCAGTGTTTAAGTTTACGAAATTAAGATACCTATATAACTAACAATTGTAAAAAATGAACTATACGAAAGTACAAAGTAATTTAATGTTAATTGACTTATAAATAGTGCTGTAACTTTAATACGACACTAAATATTTGATTTTGACTTCCATATACTAAAAAAAACCAAAACGCTCCTACCTTCAATTCTGTAAGGGCATTGAAATACCTTTACGTTTAAAAGTAATTAAAAAGGTTGCATATGTTGAAGATATGATTTTAGACTAGTATTATCGCGGAATTGATACATTATAATACTTAACGGGTACTCACGATATGCGGTTTATGAATTCTTATAGAATTCTTTTTGCCGATATTTCGACCCAGTTGCATGGATCGTGGTCACGGCCAAACATCGGCAAAAAGAATTCTATAAGAATTCATAAACCGCATATCGTGAGTACCCGTTAAGTATTATAATGTTGAAGATACTTTTCTATTATTTCAAGACAAAACTTTACGCCTTATTTTCCAAATAAGCACTTAATTTAACTATATTCCTTATATACAACACAATGATTTATTTGACTGATTTATTTAATTTATTTGACAATTTAACAAATTAAACTTTCAGTTGTGAGGTTTCGCTTAGACAAGGAATCCTAAATTACTTAACGTCGTTTTACTTTGGTGAGAACGTAGTTTTTTCGTTTATTACATTTTTACGAGTTGTTAGATATAATACTTGTGGTTCAAGAGGAACACTTCCCAGAGCGGGTTCAATTCTCGGTACATACATTCATTACGTTGAGACATAAAATTTTATGTATTTTTTACGGCCAGGTTTCATAGTTTTATTTAGTTTTGAAGTCCTTTTTAGTTTGTGTTACGCTTAAAAATGAACTTATGCAAGTTTGAACGCGAGTGTCGTAAAGAAACTAGTTATAATTCATCGAGGTTGAAGTACAATGCGAAAAAGAGTAAAATTTGACAACTATAAGAAGACAAATGGTAAGGTAAGTTGGGATAATATCGGACATGGGGTAAAACCGTAAAATTAAAACTGTAGGCTTATGTAGCCATGTCTCTGTAGTTCCGGGATCAGAATAGGGCTACGGTATCCTCTGCCTGTCGTAAGAGGCGACTAAAAGGGGTTCCTGGGGTTGCGGGCGGTAAGAGTGGTAAGAGAGCTCGGAACGTCCAGCCAAGTGACCCCGCGAAGGACGATGGCATGTGTGGCTGCATGCCGTCGTAAACACCGAGAGACACGGTGAGCATGAATCGGTCACCGGGGAAGGTCCCAAAAGGGGCATTGCGCTCGGAGGACTCCGGTTGAGGTCGTTTTGAGATCCCAGAGTCCTCTTTATAGCGCTGACGACGGCCACGGGGGGGTTTTTAGTGAGGTAAAAATCCCACATAACCCAGCGTTGCTCCCACGGCGTTGGGTACCTTTTGAAGGTTTTCTCCTTGAAAACAAAAAAAGGCTAATGTAGCCATATTTTATCCAATTGACGTCATACACGTACATCATTTTCATGGAATGGTAGATGAAGTCACACATAAAAAGAAAATGGCTGACTTAAGTCCAAAATTTTAATCATACGGTTTTGGCTCTTACAGGTACCCACAGATTGCAATGACACTTTCTATTAGGTGAAATGCATTCTAGTTTCCTACTTAAATTTTATGAAAAAGGCAAAAAAAAATTTACGCAGATTTAACAATTACAAACTATTTTACTTAAATTATTTTATGCTTCACAATAATATCATAGACTCTTCATATTATATTCCATTACAATTCCGACCCTGATAGTTAAACGAATCTTTGCGTAAACCTATAAAAGCTTGCCGTGGGATACTCTTAATAGAAATGACTATTTAATTAATGCTGGAAACTATAGGACTTGGTAGTAATAAAATACAGGTTTTCAAACGCAAATGGAAACATTCAGCTGTAATTATTATCCCGAAGCACTCATATTACAAAGGATATTCTAGAAATAATTAGCCGCTTGAAATGAAAGTAATGTTTATGAAACGTAAATGCTTTAAAAGTGCTTTTACGTAGATATTAAAGGAACGCCACACATATACCAACATGAAACAGAACGAATTGAGATACAAACATAAGGTTAGTTAGTATGGTCTTTGGTTGGTTATTTTTATATGTACTCGTATTTTATTGTAAAATTAAAGTGAAAACGGTCCTTATCCACGGGAACGCTGCCGTTAAACTGTTGCACAGTTTGGCAGACATTAGTGTATGTGTTATTGTATTTTTAAGTGAGAAAATAAATAAATAAAAAAAATATATATCGATATACAAAGCAAGATCTTCATTTATGTTGAAATGGTAATCAGTATCGATAAGCAATATAGTACATAGTATATATGTATTAAAAATGGCTTATATACAATCGCCCTTACAACTCTGCTGAAATAAACGAGTTATTATGCTGTCATATAAGCCAATTGTAAAATAAAAGCTCTTTGTTTCAAAATGAACTTTCAATTCAAATAAGAAATATTTATGCTTTCCGATACTGAAATATTCTGATATATTCTTAAAGGAGCGTTGTATTAAGCATCTTATTAAGTATTCCTGTCAGTTAGTGATCTTTTGCTCTAATAAATTATTAATGACGAACAAGCATTAAATAGATTAATGACTTCCCTCGAGAACACGCTGTGTATATTTTTGAATATAATTTTGTATGTACCGAATTTTATTTAAGTTTTTTTTTTTTTATTATTTGTCTGAAGTAGCAAACGAGCATGCAGTCCACCTGATGGTAAGTGGTCACTGCCGCTCATAGAAATCTGTAATCAACTTCATACAGAACATGGGTTCTATCTGAAGTCAAACACAGATGCGTTGCTACTCCCGAGGACTATGATGGTCGCCTCATGTAAAAGTGTGCCGGCAACCACACCCTTCTATCGAAACGCAAGAAATGCTTCACGCTAGAAATAGGTGTGGCGGTGGTACTTCCCCGGTCGAACTACACTGGTTCTACCACCTTCAATCTTTATTTTGTTAACAATTAATTACATACTTCACAGTAACATTTAAGATAATGCTAATCTAAACTCAAATATACACATAAAACTATACAAATAGAACTACGCAAATTTAAAATATAAAATGAAATAAACTTTATCCAAATTGTTAACCTTGAGTTTTCTCAAAACGCTGGCGACAACTCGTTAAATAGTTATGTACTAATTTGAATAAAAATTAAATGATAATTTATTTTACTGCTATTAGAATTTATTTATGTTTAGTTTCTAACGGTATGAAGGATAATTATCGTATGAATGTACACCGCACAGCGAGAAATATAAATTACTGTAGGTACCTAAGGCAGTGCCTAGGTAGAATGCTTGGATCCTAAACGTGATAAGTGCTCCGTGATTAGATTCCACATGGACCCCCTAGTTCTACCATTAAATTCTAGTGTCAACCGCTGCAGTTTTGGTTTGAAACTGTTATGACGGAGACATGGTAACAGTCATTCCAATTTGCTCTTCAGGGATTGCAACAAATCTGTGTTCGACCAACACTTCTAACTTCTGTTAACTTCGTCTAAATAAAAGTATCTACTAACTCCCTAAATAAAATTCGTGTAAATCAAAGTATCTACTGACACCATAAATATCTAATTTAGGGTGTCAGTACATACTTTCATATAATGAAAAAGGAGACACTATTTTCATTCCATTTCGGTTAAAATTAGTTATTTTCAAAAATTATTTAAAAAAAACACTTTAACGATATCTAATAAAGGAATAAAATGGACAAATAAGTATAAGACACGACATCTGGAAGTAACAGCATTTCGAAAAAGAACCAATTATCCATTTGGCGGTACTAATTAAATCTGCCCATATTGGTTCTTTGCAAGATAAATATCTTTGCAATTCAGCTAATTACTCAATTCATCGTACAAAAGCCTTTTAAATTGCCGCAATTCCTTCAATTACAGATTGACGGATAACGTCCGAGGATAATTTATAAACGAAGAGCGACAGACATACATTAATCACAATGTAATGTCGCTCTGTGCAGTGGTGAGATCACTGCACGAATATAGAGCGTGCAGAAAATATGCTGATTTGTATTTTTTATTCTATATTTAGTACAAACTTTTATTTGATTATATGCCCATTTGTATATTTATGTCTATATTTTCGAGGTGATAGAACCAGTGTAGTTCGATTGGGGATGTACCACCGCCACACCTATTTCTAGCGTGTAGCATTGGTTGCGTTTGGATAGAAGGGTGTGATTGCGGCACACTTTCACATGAGGCGACCATCATACTTTTCGGGAGTAGCAACGCATCTGTGATTGACTCCAGATGGAACCCATGTTCTATATGTAGTTGATTACAGATGTCAATGGGTGGCAGTGACCACTAACCATCAGGTAGACTGCATGCTCGTTTGCTACTTCAGTCTGATAAAAAAAATCATCTGATTATCCGGCGTCAGAGGGAGGGTAATGTTTTTCCAGGGTATGTATGTGTGTTTGTATGTATGCCCATTATTTTATTACTATATTTGATCAAATTATCAATTCACATTTCATATGAACTATTAATTAATTAATAGTTGTTAATCAAATTAAAATTTGACTTCTGTCATTGACAAATGTTGAGTAATTATATGCATTTATTAGGATGTAATTTTAGTGTACTATAAATTAAAAACTGATAATTTATTAACGTAGGTATCTATTACTTAATTTTCTAACTTCAAATATGTTTGAAACGTTGGTGACATTAATTAAACAAAATATATATATAAATAGCTTACCAAGTGACATTAGAAGACATATTTTAAGTATACTTTCGAAGTTCTCACATTTATATTATTTTTAAGAACTTTTTTAACAAAAAGTGACATACATAGGTACTCTAGGGTACAACCCACTATTGTCCCACCGCTGGCCCACGGATCTTCTCTCAGAATGAGAGTTTTAGGTCATAGTCCACCGCGCTAGCCAAGTGGGAATTGGTAGACTTCACACACCTCCCAGAACTTTTTTTAAGGAACTCTCGGGTGTGTAGGTTCCCTCACGATGTTTTCCTTCATCGAAAAGCAGTGATTATTAATTTGTAATACACACATATCAATGATGCGTGCTTAGGTTTGAACCTCGGACCTCCCGATTTAGAGGGTAAGTTTCAACCATTAAGCTATCAATGCTAGTTATGTATTCTTGAAACGTGTTATATACCGTCATTCCCTTGTAAAGTTAGTCCAATTCTCTTGTATAAATACTATAGCGGTGTGGATCGATAAGCAACGATACAGTGGTACATTAAGCATGAAATAATAGAGACGTGACTGAAACTTGGATATTGTAGATGATTATACTTTTACGATCTACATACTAATATTTATAGTTTCTATGTACTATTACAAAGTTTTTTGTGACAAAAGGAAACCTTCAAAAGGTACACCGAAGCCTTGGAAGAGACTCCGGGGTATGTATTACCCACTAAACCGCCTCGGTGGCCTTCCTCAGCGGTACAAAGAGGATTCGGGATGGCCACCACTACAAAGTTTAACTACCGTAGAACTATATGTAGGACTGAAATGCTAATGTTTACTATGTGAGTAGCAGTTCGTCTGCTTAGTTTAAATGTTCGCCACACTTAGGTTTGTATACAGAGGGAAATATAAATAGAAATACCTAATTAACATATTGTAAAATTATTTCATTACGTCCACCAATTCGCACTTGGACAGCGCGGTGGTCTATGGCCTAAACTTTTTCATTCTAAGAGAAGACCCGTGCTGCTGGGCACGGGTCTTCTCTTAGAATGGTGAATAGTGGGTCAATAATGGTTTGACGAGACGAGAGAGAATTATTCCTATAAATCCTTAGATACTAAAGGCTCAATTTGGAAAGAAACTGTATTCTAAAATAGACCATAATGAGTAAAAATAACTTGAGTAAAGGACACCTTTATTTATTTTAACATCTAATAAACGAAATAACATAGGTAGATGTTAAGTTTTAAATTCAACTCTAGTAAATAAAGAGGTTATAAATAGGTACTTGCTATATATCTAATTAACTGTATTTAAGAATAAAATTCTTTAAATATAAAATACACAAGTCGGTGTATAATTGGTATAAAGGGTAGACACTCAGATAGCAATCGTCAGATCTCTAAAGAGGATTGTAGACGAGTTAGCAATATGTAAATATATCCGTTCCATTACATATCCAACGGTTAAAAGCTTCAAAAACAAACGAAACATGCTAATTTGTATATGTATCTAGATGTATTGAAATAAGTTTAAAAAATCGCGAAAGTGTGGGAAATACGTTACTAATAAAAGGTGTGATTAATTATATGTATTTTTTTATATTCACCCATTAAGTATTTTTTTCAAAAATAATCGTGAACATTAGCCTTAAATCCAATTAAATACCAGACTTTAAGATATTACGTCCCCTTCTCACAGTTATATTTTTAGCAGTGAATTATTAATGCAATGCAATAAAATAAGTAGCAGAGTGTAATAATATGTGAATGCCATTATAATTAACTGCTCTTCGTGATAGTTATCATACAAAGTTACGTAATGATTGCATTGTAAGGTTAAGTTATAGCACAAGTAACGCCATCTGTCTTGTAATAGGCATAAAAAGTAACAGACAAACCAAACGCTTTCATTGACGTTCTGGTTTTAAATAACATTAAAAATACTTATTTGCAGTAACTTAAATCCAATTATTGTATGTAGGTATTTTCTTTTAGGTACGCATAGAGTAAATGAGGTGAAAATTACAATATAGGTACCTACATAACACAAGTTACCAATCAAAGGTAACTACTAAGATATTTACATTTAAATTGTAGGAAAACCACATCCCAAAATAGTGAGTATCTAGGCGTAAACGTTGCCAAGGTAAAGTATATACACGCGAGTTCATTCCTCGGTACGATTTCTACTGTTGTGTCAGTATGAACTCAAGTGGCTCAGTCAAGAACGTTCGTTTACCGCTTGCGTCATTCATCGCATCTAGTACCTCCATCTAGCGGTCAATGTCGACACGACGTAAGAGCGTTCAAGTTCTCAAGTATAATAACAGATGGCGCTGCTTGTAACATAAACAATAAAACGGTGCTAATGACCTTTTATCAAATATTTTCACGGTTAATGACTGAATTAAGATTTATACAACGCAGATTGTTGCAAATAACTTATTATTAATGAATATTCGTTAGAACTAAATGTAAAACAACTATAACATTTTAATGTATAATAATAGCAACATGGCGGTCATGGTTCATTTCGTGAATCTGTGCTTCGCTGTAATAAATGTCTATATTAAAAAAAAAATGACCCTCTAACCGTTTTACGAGCCATTTTCTATTCTTATATTGAAGTTTCTGCTGCAATGCCAACTCCTACACTAAAAGTACCTACCTCTTATATCACTTAAGTATCTGAGAATAACTTATTATGATATCTGCGTAGCAATGAATATTCTTAGTACAATGCATATATCATTGTTATGCAAGATAAATTATGTGGGTGAGGGATGTGGGTGGCAGTAGTAGGTACATCAGTAGGTATAGAATACGACATTTAGAATACTAATAAACAGGTATATCCGTAGTTTTCTTAATAAGGTTTATATTTTACTAGCTGACCCAGCGAACACATTCCACCTAAAAGTCAAAAATCTAAAATTATCAGTGTTCCTCCACTATATTATGCATGCATTATACATAAAATCCTTTCTCTTGAATCACTCTATCTATTAGAAAACTGCATTAAAATCCGTAGCATAGTTTTAAAGATCTAAGCATACCTAGGGGCAGACAGCGCGAAATGACTTTGTTTTATACTATGTAGTGATGATGTATATACTCACTTGCCAACCGGACGGTATCAAAAATAAAAAGTTGAAAAAATAAGTACTTGTCATTGACCAGTACTTATTTTCTATTTGTTCTTTGACGTCACAACAGTAATGTGATGTAAAACAATATGACAATGAGTTAAAAGTAAAACACGCACTATTTTGAAACCATCATTTTTATACTGAATTAAAAATATATATGCTTTATATGCTCGCAAACTATAGGTAAGAAGTATTTTCGATTAGGATATTTTTTAAGGAATTCTATTCCACTCACTCCTTTCTTAGAAAACTTCCTGTCGTTAAATTATGTATTGATCTATTTTTTTTTTTGTTTACCTAAATAGGTATATGATTTTTGGTCCATTTTATTGGTCTTGAATTTTAATGTAAATATAGTGTAACATGATTGTGTAAATGTACCTAAATTATACATAAGCATTACATTAAAATATAAGCAGCAATTATTATAACGTTATTAAGTTTGATTACGATTTCCTTCGATGACTTGTTAAGGAAACCGTCAAGGTGACTGTTCATAAGAAGTAAGTGCGTTGATCTCTTCTCGGTAGCAAAAAATACAGTTATGTAATGAATTTAATTTTTTAACTACGCTATAATCGAATCGAAATATTGTGTTGAATCGTTTTGTGGCAACACTGGGTTGCTGTATTCAAGCTAGTGGCAACAATGGGACGTAAAGCCATCTTACAGGATTGTTAATATATATGTTTGATACTTATAATATTATTTTTATCTGTCTTCATGATCAACCTTTATCTGTCTTACTCCTGGTCTCATATAGGGAGATACATATATTATATACCATATACGAGACAATAGGGGTTTCAGGTGCCCTTTTTGGCGGAGGCGATAATCAAAAATCTTTTCAAATAGAACAGAACAATTTTGTTTTCTCTTTAGTCCACTTCGGAGTTAGTTTTTTTAAATGATCAACGCTATTGATCCTAACAAAGCATACACTCGCTTAATAGAGATATAGCTGTGTTGTCTGATTTCTGTCTGTACCAATAATGCAGGTAGGTTTCCTGGGCAACTTATTCTTCATATAAGCTATTAAACACAAATTTCTACTCACTTAACATCTAATTACTATAAGTAATCATTGACTTAGCGACTTATTGCTTGGTATTTAAAATTTAGAGGCACTGAAATGTTCTGTCTTATAATGAGAGTCTGAAAGTGATCTCATCGGAGCTATTACTCATCGGTGTGACGGTGACATCTAGTGGCAGTGCCGGAAAGTATGCCGCCAATTAAAAATACCGTAGCTGATTGATTGTCTTTGCATTGTCAGGTAAATTATAAAAAAATACTCACCTATATTTCTGGTCGTATTAACTATTTTTGACCTGTGCAGTTAGGATTTTATATAAATAATAATTCTAAAGTTATTTAACAGCCCATAATGGTAAGCCTCTTTTGTATTAACTCATCACTACATAGTAATACGGTATTATTTTAGTAAAATCAGTGTTGCCTGCCTGAATGTGAACCTCGGACCCTCGAGAGACCCATGATACACTCATACGTGATACACAAAGCGTGTTTTTTTAATATAAAACCATGAATTCAGGCATGAAGATGAAGGTGGATACTTGTGGTGGCTTGAAGGTGGTGGTGCTCTTGAACCAATTAAAAAAAAAACACACGCTTTCTGCAGTCATAGCCCCACACTAGGATTTTCTCCTGTGTCGTGGGTGCCATGGACACACACAAGACAAATACACAAACACCCAGACCCAGAACATGAACTAAACTCATCATTCAGATACCTGGTCAGACCGGTATGGTAACCGCTCCGTGTGTGTCAATAAGTTACTATTAACCCAAACAATGCCTTAGATGTAATTAAGATCTCTCCAATTGTCTGTAGGGTATTTAGGGTTATGTATAGGTTTTCAATGCAGGGCGCGTCTTGTAACTAAACATGACACGGATGGGTGCAACCGCGCCCTATGGGTGGGTCGTGACTGACTTTGGTTGTAGCGTTGATGCTAATAGCATTTTATTTAAATGTTCATATTATTCATGTTGGAAGAATACTTAGGTCTACAGTACTGTTCTTAAAGTACAAATACGGTGGGAAAGAACCTGAAATAAAAGTACATTACTTTGTACTTTTATTATGAACGTAAAAGTATATTCTTAAATTTAAAAAAAAAAACGTAAAATGAATAAGATACTTAAAAAAAATCAACTGTATAAACTTTAAAAACAAAAAGATACAATTTCATAAGAAATTCAGGTCCAAGCCTAGTAGGGTTTAAGACCCTTACATAATATTGTCCAAAGTAGCTCTAATATTTCTCAAATTCAAATAAATAAATTTTCAAGTTACTTTGAATGCACCCGTTAAAGGTAAAAAGAGGTTTAATTAGCTAAGCTGCATTTAAAAGCTATAGCGGGAATTTTGACAAAGACATCAGACATTTTAGACGTTATGTGTTTTCATAGTAAAACATTTGTTAAATGTGTGTAATGTGTTTTAGATGATTTTATGTGTGTTTTATGCATTATTTGAAAAAAATATTAGCATTGCGCAATCCTTCTCTACATCAACTACAACCGTGCGTAATTTCATACTCCTCCGTCTGCGTAAAGTATCTTAAAAACGGATCATAAGTTTTTGCTTCACGTTTTAATATATAGATTTAGTATGAGGGTGAATTGCAACGAGGCTGCTAGTGTTTTATTAGTTAGTAGCTTTTAGCAACATAGCTTCGATTTAATCAGTCAATTCAAATGTGCGTTAGATTTAGTTTATGTAACTGGATTATTTACGCAAAGTTCTGGGAAATCGCAACTCGGCTAGGTCGTGACTGGTTAGAATTAGTGGGGTTGGCTAGTTTAACGCGAGGGCGGTGCGGCACACCGACACTTTCTAATGCAATTCGCTTTGCTTGCGGCTAGCAAAGGGCTTACGTGTATTGTTGATTTCAAATCTGTTTAGTAATTAATTTAATTACTAAGTAATGTAATCGTAACGATTTTGTGATAGCCTAATGGTTGAAACTTGCCCTCTCAATCGAGAGGTCCGAGGTTCAAACCCAGGCACGCACCACTGATTTATGTGCGTGTTAGATTTTAATTATCACTGCTTTTCGATGAAGGAAAACATAATGAGGAAACCTACACACCCGAGAGTTCTTTAAAAAAAATTCTCGGAGGTGTGTGAAGTCCACCAATTCGCACTTGGCCAGCGTGGTGGACTATGGTCTTAAGACCATAGTCCACCACGCTCTCTCATTCCGAGAGAAGACCCGTGCCCAGCAGTGGGATAATAATGGGTGGATGACGTTATTGTAATGGTTTTGTCGTCGGTTTATTCTCTGTAGTTAATTAATATTTGGAGCACCGGTAGCTATATTTTCATAAATTTTGTGCTGTATGAATTTTCTCTACCTAGCTGTTTTTTTATGAGCGGCGATAGCTGTCCTAAGTGGCAGATTTTCAAAAAATTTAGATTCCATGAATTTCGATTCCATCGTTAAAATATTAGGAGTGCTTATTCTAACTCTTACATAAATATAATATAAAAAATGTTTTTTATAATAACTACACATCGACGCGATATTTTATTACAAGTTCGGTAAAAAAACACTTTACAAAAGGAAATTGGTACCTAATAAATTAGTAAATTTCATAAACTTATATAAATTGAGAACGTACCTTAATACTCGTATGTATATTTAAATAATCTTCCTTACCTGAAACAGAAAAATAAGTATATTAGATAGGTATGTATATTAAAACAAATTGGATAACTATTATCTTTTCTTTACACAACGTATAAGAACTTTCTACACCCGAGAGATCTTTAAAAAAGGTTCTCGGAGGTACGTGAAGTCCACCAATTTGCACTTGGCCAGCGCGGTGGGCTATGGCCTAAGAAAACTCTCTCATATTATGCACCGATGGTAAGTGACCACTGCCTCCCATGGACATCTGTTAGCAACTCTTGTTCTTATCGGAACATTAATAGTGTTTGAATATCATACTAATCATCATACTATCATACTATATATAATATTCTTAAGGCTAAAGTTTTTGAGTATGTATGTTTGTTACTTCTTCACGTGTAAACGGCTGGAGCCATTTTCATAAAATTTGGTAGGGAGTTAACTGATACTCTAGATTAACACATAGGCTACTGTTTACTGTGGAAAAATATCTTATTCCCGGGACAATCGATTTTCGTTAACGCGGGCAAATCTGCGGGATTCTACTAGTTTAATCATAGGTACAAGGGCGTGTAGGTAGACTTAAAGTTAGCAGTAATGTGAAGTGGCAGTAAATAGGTCTCCTGGGTAGACCCATTGTTAGATGGACAATGGCCGCTTTATAGCAGTGATGAGGAAATTAGATGGTACTATTTAATACTATAAATATGTATTGATATTTAATACTTGTTGACCCGGCGAACTTCGTTCCGCCTAAAAGTCAAAAATCTAAAGTTATCAGTGTTCCTTCACTATATTATGCATGAATTATACATGAAAACCTTCCTTTTGAATCACTCAATCTATTAAAAAAACTGCATTAATATTCCGTAGCGTAGTTTTAAATTAGGGTTGTTACGGATGCAAAATTTTAGACATCCGCGGATGCAGATGCGGATGCGGATTATTAGAAGTTCACATCCGCGGATGCGGATTCGATGCGGATGCGGATTCAATGCGGATGCGGATGCGGATTTAAAAGGATAATTATTTAAATTTTGGGTGCATAAATAGCAAAAAATCAATTTAAAATTAACTTTATATTTATATTTATTTAATCATATTTCTAAAATAAAATTACACAAGTCTTTAGTTTTACTTAAGACACAACAGAATTTTGAGCTTCAAAAAAAAATCTTTGTTTAATAATCAAACTTAAAAATTGGTAAATTATATTTAATAAATAGCAATATTGCAGTTTTCTCAGCTTCCAACCTGTTTCTTAGCGGATTATATATTAACCCAGCTCCACTAAATAGCTGTTCGCTTGGAACTGTCGCTGGTGGAGGTGATAAATATCGGCATGCTAATTTGGAGGAAATTTTAAATTCACAACGGTTAGCTTTCCACTAATTAAGTGGATTTTCATCTAAATTTTTTTGATGATTGTAGTTACTTGTTGATGTGAATCTGCATCCGTTAAACTCCGCATTAATTGATGCGGATGTGAATGCGGATGCAGATGTCTGAATTAATGCGAATAATCCGCATTTGCGGATGCGGATACGGATATTCGTAACACCCCTGTTTTAAATATCTAAGCATACATAGGGACAAACAGCGGGAAGCGACTTTGTTTTATACTTTGTGATAATCTCTAATTAAAACAAAATATAAAATTTATATATTTCTATATATAAATTTTATATTTATATATAGAAATATATAAATCACTCAGTGTACAGTGAACTCGCTCAGTGTACACCTTTTCAGCTGTACACTGAGCGAGTTCACCAAGGCTTTCAGGGAAATTGTAGAAATATAGTATTAAAAATTGTATAATTTGTTAAATCTGATTATAATATTATAATTTATTTTTTTCCTTAATTTGGATTATAATTTTAATTTGAATATTTTTATTTTAATGTATTTTTTATTTATAGTATTATTGATTGACATAATTTGATAATTTGACATTATATTTGGACTGTTAATAATATTTCTACTAATAATTTGATAATTTTAATACCTAAATATTGTAAATGTTAAATAATTCAATTTTAAAATAATAATTAATGTATATTAACACACTTGGCATTTACTAACGAATTAGGCATTCCTGTAATGTTAGTAAAGATTATTGAATAAATAAATAAAAATATATAACAGATATTCACTAAATATATATAAATATAATATTTTTCTATTTAGTGAATGGAAAAAAGCTTTGTATTGTTTTCCCTTACAAGATATTTAATAATTCTTCGAATAAAAATTTATCAATAGTATTAGTTCTAGTTTTAATATAAATTTGTAGCTTTAAGGACTACAGATAATTTAGAAACACCAGATTGAACATTGTAATCGTCTCAATCTTTAAGCCCAGTAGAGCGATAAGCACTGAGACTAAAATCTAAAGGTGGGCATTGTCACAACGTCATTTCAAGTTGAATACTTCAACGGACCTGCGACATGACCTTGGTCGTTCAGTCCGCCTTAGGACCAAGCCATTCACGATCGAACTTGTCGCATACAACCGTAGTTCGTGCGACTGTCCGTGCGACCGTCCTAACGTGAATGCCCACCTAAAGATTTAAGCTTTGACAGACAGAGCGCACGTGTGACACGGACTGCATGCTACTTCAATTTCATAACATATATATCATTATTGTTACATATACATCTCTGAGCAAGATTTTGCAAAATGTCATTTGATATTATTGATATATTTTAGGGTAAATAGCAACTATTTGACTCTGTTACTTGAATCAACAAATACCTTCAGAATTTTTTATATAATCACTACGTGTAAAAAAACGAACCTACGGAACCCCAGTGTAAAATTTCGAACTTTCAACCATTGCTTTTAATTAATATTCCTATATTGTTTTAAAGTAATATAGTATGTAGCTATACTAGATTAAAGTCTGAAGGACGCAATGCCAAGGTCAGAACTGGCCCTTATTGGCAACCTCGTCTGTAATGTGGTCGTTAGTAGCGTTGCTCTACGGATAGTTGGATCTCCATTGTGAGAGCACTTTCGCCTAGAGACATCTAAATGGGGTGCTATTATGTACTTCACTGTTAACGAAGGACGAATCTAAATGAATATGAAATATATTCGACAAAATCCCAGGATATTAAGTAAGTTTGCTTGCGCTAAGCGTCGACAGTCGATCAGATATTTTTTATACAAGAAGTAGCAAACGAGCATGCAATGCACCTTGTGGTATGTGGTCACTTCAAATAGAATATGGGTTTAATCGGAAATCAATCACAGATGCGTTGCCACTCTTGAGGTCTAAAATGGTCGCCTCATACAAAAGAGTGCCGGCAACCAATCCCTCTTTTTCATCGAAACGCAAGAACTCCTTCACGCTAGAAATAAGTGTGGCGATGGTACCTCGGGGGTCGATACTGATTCTATCTTTTTTTTTCACTAAATCCTCCCTGCTGGCCATCCGCAGCGCTACAAAGAGGATTCCGGGATCTCCAAAGGAACGCAACCAGAGTTCTCTGAACGCCCATTGGGGTCCTCTCAGCTGAGTGGCTGGGCCCACCACTCCGTCTGGTCTTTACGACGATATGCGACCACACATGCCGCCGTCCTTCCCGAGGTCGCCTGACCGAACGGTTTGAGCTCCCACTCTAGCTGCTCGTGTCCCCGGAAGCCCCTTTTAGTCGCCTCTTACGACAGGCAGGCGATACCGTAGCCCTATTCTGTTCCCGAAACTACAGGGACGATACTGATTCTACCTAGTAATTTTTTTGTGGCAGTTAGTACTGATTAGATCCTTTGGGTAAATATACCTATATATATATATATATGTATATTATATATGAGGTAATTATTGTCCCACTGCTGGAACCGGGACTCTTCTTTCAGGATGAGAGTTTTAGGTCATAGTCCACAGGGCTAAGTGCAAATTGATTGACGACACACACCTTTAAGACCTGATTTTTTGGGGGTACTGTCTGCTAACGGTCACCTCATTTTCACCGATAAGCAGTAATTAATACAATAATACGAATTTTAAAGTAATCGAGTTAAAGCCATCAGACCATCACTGCTAAACAATATGTAAATGACAAATTTATATTTTTGTTCTGGGACTTAATTTTTGTTTATTTGTTTGTATCACCCAAGACGTATAAATGTGGAGATACAAGGTACTATTTTGTACATTGTATATTATACATTACATGTATTAGCAGCCATTAGCAACATAATATATTGCGTGGTATGCTGCTAGGTTGGAGCACCCTAATTCATTGTGCAGTATCACTTCCCGTTGTTGATTGATTCACTACGTAGTTTAATTGGCTCAAATGCTTTGGTACAGTTGTATGGTATGTTGATTGATTGGTTTGTTAGAGTTTATTGTACCTAAGTTATATGAAACTGTATCTATGATTAAACATAAGTGAATTTTATTTAATTTAATATTTTTCTTAGTATATACAAAACATTAATAGAAACTTAAAATTATAAATAAAATAATCTAGAATGGCCGTGTGAGGCATGGTTCCCAAAACGCTGGCGGCATTACCTTGCTGTACCGGGAGACTCAAACGTTGTGCTAAGTAGCCGGCAGCTTTTTGGTCTCCGGAAGCTTAAGAAAAACATTAAGTTTTTAGTACAGTAGTTTATTCTCCAGATAGAGCAGTGATAGCCTAATGATTGAAACTTGCCCTCTGGATCTGTAAGTCCGAGGATCAAACCCAGGCACGCACCACTGATTTTTCTAAAATTACGTGCGTATTAGAAATTAATTATCACTGCTTTTCGGAGAATATCGTGAGGAAAAAACACGAGAGTCCTTTAAAAAAAATAAGTTCACGGAGGTGTGTGAAGTCCACCAATTCGGACTTGGCCAGCGAGGTGGACTATGGCTTAAACTGTCTCATTCTGAGAGAAGACCCGTGCCCATCAGTGGGACAATAATGGGTTGACAAGAGCGTTTATTCTCTAGGGTTATGTTCTGGAGGTTTGACTGCAAACAGACGCCGTGAATGAGGAACGGTTCAGAAAACCGCCTGGAACATGCCAGCTAGAAATCTTAGCCGCGAATACAAGAAAACAGTCACAATTTGTAGTTATAGTGGTCACTCTAATGAAAATCTTTACAAGGGAAACCCTCGTTATTTATCAGAGGTGGCACCGCTACACTATCTTCTGACCAGTAACAATGTTTAGCGCTGCTGTATTCTGTTTAAAAGGTAACTAACACAAGGCGTTTCCACTTAGACAAGTGGAGAAATACATCGGTGGCTGACTTCAGACATTTCAACCAGAATAGACTACAGATGCCCAAACAATACACAGGCTACACTTTACACAGACATGCTTTTAGTTGTGTATATTCAATGATATGAAAGAACGTAAACGTAACTGAACCGGGAAGATTTGATATATCTATTGCAACATTAAGTCTACGTAAATTGTCCCTGTAGTTCCGGGATCAAAGTAGTACTACGGTGTCCCCTGCCTGTCGTAAAAGGCGACTAAAAGGGGCTTCCGGGGTTGCGGGCGGCTACAGCGGGAGCTCGAACCGTTCCATCTGACGACCCCGGGAAGGACAGCGGTATGCGTGATCGCATACCGTCGTAAGGACCAGACGCAGCGATGGGCCCAGCTGCTCACCTGGGAGGAGCCCGATGGGGCAACGCGTTTAGGGGACTCCGGTTGCGTTCCTTTGGAGATCCCGAAATCCTCTTTGTAGGGCTTAGGACGGCCACCGAGGGGGATTTAGTGTGGTAAAAATCCCACATAACCCTGCCTCGCTCCCACGGCGTCAGGTACCTTTTGATGGTTGCTCGAGAAAAAAAAAGCCAATGTAGGTAATAAATATTCCTACAGTGCAATAAAAAAAAACAAAATTATAAAAAATAAGTTGTGAATCTATTGCTTAAAAACAGTGCTTAATACAGGTTAAAATAGAATATCTGTAATAAAATCCAAAAAGGGGTTTATGTAATAGTCGATCAAATACAATGCTACCCTGCCGAGACACCAAGACGTCTTAGCCAGCAACATAGACAAATGGTATGAGGAAATTCATTGTCTAGCCAGCCATATGAATTAGGTTCCAGATAAATCATTTAGCTATGATGACAGCGTGGCGTCATGGCCTCTCGATGAAGTATGGGTTGAAGTTGCAATATTTCATACTAGCAATTTCCGCGGTTTCCTTCGCGTTTAAAAAATGCCTGATACGTAGATGATCGCGTTAGGCTTAAAGGGCTTCTTAAAATGATGCTCAAAAATAAATTGAAACTTAGAATGGAAGGTCCTGCTATTTCAAAATAAAAAAATAGGCAAAGTCAGGTATGTAGGTGCTAGTATTTTTACTTCCCGGCTTCACATCTGTACCCGTGGATAAATATTTATATGTATACATGGCTAAAGTGACTACAACGTGGGAGCGACGCAGGATTATGTGGGATTTATATTGCACTGAAGTGGCCGTCCTTGGCGTTACATAGTGGACCCTGGGATTTCCAAAGGAACGCAATCGGAGTTCTTCTACAAAACATATAAAAATAAATCGTAAAAAATTAAGTCAAGTAACTCTGATTTTTAGTTACCTTTCTCACGTAGGCGTGGCCGGTGTCATCCGTCAAGCTCCACAATCATTCAGGTATTCAAAAGTACACACGAGACTATTGAGAACCGAAATTTATATGCTTTAGAAAATAAGTTGTGTCTTACGGCTCTGGGATCTTAGTCTATAGCGCGTGTGCACAGATAGTAGCTCTGAAGATCCAGAAAGAATGTCTCATTATGTCTAATATATATATACTATGACTGAAATTGTCTAACTGGTCGTATGATACACGCGTTTTAAGGCAGATGTTTTATCGCATATTTAAGTGCGGAATACAGTAGCGCAAACATTGTTGCTTTACCGCAAAATTTATAACGCTGTGCCATCACTGCAGTTAACCAAAATTATTTATTAAATGGCATTATTTATAATAAACCTATAACAATACTTTAATTTATAACACCTTCCTTTTTTAAATCGGTTAAATGCAATTTAAATACATTAAAATGTAAACCTGTCAACCTTTAGTCTTATAAAATAATCGATAACTGTCTCCATAAACGTTCCTTATAACTTACAAAGGCGTATCCCTGGATGCGTGAACTAGGGCACAGGAGGGCACGATGTGGCCTAATTCCGGCGGCCGCGACCTGCCTCACGACCTACTTGTTCAGCCCGTGGACACATGCGCGGTATTCGATTCCTATCTATAAATACTCGTAATTCTGGGTAATCGGATAATAATCGTAACAAGAACTAAATTAAGACGGGTTTATGTTGCTAAGTTTATTACTGAAAGGAGTTTAAGTGGGGGTGGATGTTGTGAGGTTATTGTGTTTATGAGTTTAAGATTTGAATTAAAAATAGGTAGAGCTGTTACACGGAGCAACTATGTACATATTACTTCTTACTGTATAGGACTTACTATTTTTGAGGGCATATTGAGGCAGATTTAATTTAAAGGTTTCATTGTTAATTTTGGTAGTAACGAACAAACAGACATAAAATGTGTAGTTTTATAAAATGTAGGAAGTAAAAGATTTAACTTCTACCGATAAGTCTACCAATTCGCAATTAGGTAGTGTGTACTATGGCCTAAGACTTTCTCATTCTTAAAGAAGACCTGTGCCAAGCAGTATGACAATAATTGACGTCAAGAGATGACATTAACACTATTTGTTCGGTATATACTTCAATAAAACAAGTAGTAAGTTTGATAACATTACGAGTTTCAAGTTCAACGCATTTTCGGCTAAAAAGTTCGATAATTAGTGACAAAATTTGGTAAACCCAAAGGTGTGCGTAAATTTTTGTGAATTTTAGTTTTTCGTTAATAACTGTTAAACGACACTAAGTTTAATAACCATTTTCAATACCAATCTCTGCATAGTAGATTGCAAGCTAATAAAAAAAACTGATTAAATTAATTTTTACGCAAGCTATCGTGTTTCAAACTAAAATAGTGTTGATTGACGGGAATTTTGGTATTTTAATAGTTTTTTTCCGGTTTTATTATCTTAAATCAATTTTTATCAGAATTAATCTCCATTGAATTATCTATAAAATGGTTCGAAATAAAGGAGATTACGTGGATTATCAATCGTGTAAATAATTAAATATTTGTGGAATCGAAATTCATCACGGCTCATAATGCGAAGCATTAAAGAAATTATAAATTCTTTAATTTCTTTAATGCTTCGCATTATGAGTCGTGCAAAAGGTGGCTAAAATGTAACCGGCTCACGCGAGTCACGTGGCTTATGGCCCTGCGTGGTCCTTGCGGCTAAAAATACACCCATTACAATAATTATGCTGTTCACGTCTTAACCCTTTTGGCTTCAACGAACTTTGACTTGTTACGCTGGTAATGATGTATTGCGTTTGTTTTACCTAATTTCGGGTTAAGTTTTTGGGAATGGCAATAGGTATTTCAATTTCTGTTCAATGGCTGTTCAATTAGGTTTGGCTGGCTAATTTTTACTGTTTGCTTAACAATAAATTATCGTGAGTGATATAACTAAAATTTTGTTAAGGAACTAATAATTTTTATATGGTTAAAACATAAAATCAAAATTAAAGTCACTATATGGATAGATAAATTTTAATTAATTTTTTTGGGGTTGCGTTATACATTTTTAACCCAAACATGCTTAGATACAAGTTTAGACTCCATTATTGTTTTTTAAATATAAATATATTTTTTTCTTTGTATTCTTACATTTCTTGGAGGTTTGATAGTAAGCCAACTTTTCCTTTTTCCATCTTGATGACACATCTCTTCCATTATTGTTACTGTCATTTGAGTGTTTTTCATCTGAACCTTTCTTTCAAAAATGTCGCTTCACAGCTCCCTATTACTTATTCAAGACAGAAAAAAGATACAACAGTTTATTTAGAAATAAGTTGTTTGTACATTTTCTAATAAGAAGAATGTAAGGAATACTTTGAGGCTGTTGGGTAAAAAAAATGTATTTTTTTGTTTTAATTTGGCTAATTAGTTAATTTCAATTGTGGTCGATTGGCTGACAAATCGATAAAAAATTGATTCATATAATAATCTGAAATGATGTACCTATATGTATATTTGCTTTTCATCTACATATTTATATATCTTTCTTTCCCCTTTATTTCTTATATTCTGTGTTTTTCCCCTATTTTTGCACCGTCTTCAACTTTTTCTGCACTTCCTTAAGGTTGACAGGGAGAAAATGCTATTAAGCATTAAATCCGCCTTTTGTCCATTGTTTTTATGGTCAATAAAGATTAAATAAATAATGAATAAATGGGAAAAAAACTTAAATGCGAAATTTTAGTTTGAATATCCGCTACATTTTTCTTTTAGAAGGAAAAACCTTCATTAGTAATGAAGAAAAAAATCTCAATCCCTTTTTTATTCGCAATTGTAATAGATCTTTGCTTTGACGTCTTAATCCATTCATCTTAGTTATAAGAAAATTTTATTAAGTTATAATTAGTTTCAGAACTGGAAATTTGCAGAGAAAATTTAAGGAGTTGAGCAAATTAATTTGCGAACGTTTACTTAACAAATTGTATAATAGACGTCCATTTCGTAGCGTAATGGTGTTTTCGGAGATAGGTTTGCAGAGCACCTTAAGTTTTGTATTAAGACATGCGCGAAGTTTCAGCAACTTTGATAATCCTACTAATATTATAAATGCGAAAGTTTGTGAGGATGTATGTGTATTTGTTATTCTTTCACGCAAAAACTACTCAACGGATTAGGTTGAAACTTTACAGTAGTATAGGTTATACATCAGAATAACACATGGGCTATAATTTGTAATATTTTTTTTTTATAAGGTTATAATATAACGAGAAATATGAGGTTAGTCGGAAAAAAAGTTGTGCTCTGAGAGCTATCTTCGCGTACGCTGCCTAAACCGTTGGAGATATCCAAATATAATGTACCATGGGATTGTTTGGCTCACATAGATCTAAATAAAAGTCCGCGACAGCATATGTCTATATTTTATGTATAACCCACAATAACTCTTTTTATACTTTGAAAATTTTAAAAATATCCAGTTTATGTTTCCAGGGGTTTTATACAAACTAAATATTAATCCTTATCAAAATAAATGATTTCAAAAAATCAAGCATCTAATAAAGATTGAATCTGCCTTTTACACCATGTAAATTGGATAAGTAGTTTAGAAGATATTACGAGTATAACATATTGCGTAGTCAATTGATTGACCGGGAGTACGCGCCGTACGCCGCCGCCGTATACAACGAAGTTGTATGATATTAATATTTGAATGGTAATAAAACACGGAGCAAAATGTGAAAGGTCGATGACGTCTCTGTAGTTCCGGGAATAAGGCTACGGTATCCCCTGTTTGTGGTTAGAGGCAACTAAAAGGGACCTTTCGGGGTTGCGGGCGGCTAGACGGAGAGCTCCAACACCCAGTCAGCAACTTCGGTAAAGATGTCAGCATGTGTGGTCGCATGCTATCGTGAGAGCCAGGAAGGACGGAGCGTGAACCGTCCAGCCAGGCTATCCCGGGAAGGATGGTGGTATACGTGTGGTCGCATATCGTGGTAAAGACCAGTTGGAGTGGTGGACCCAGCCGCTCTCTTGGGAGGAGCCCGATGGGGCAATGCACTCAGAGGACTCCAGTTGCGTTCCTTTGAAGACGCGGAGTCCTGGTGCTATAAGAATCCCAGATAACCCTGCGTCGCTCCCACGGCGTACCTTTTGAAGGTTTCTCCCTCGACAAAAAAGAAAAAAAGTCAATGAGAATGAAACAGCGGAAAGGTTAAATATGTTATTCAATCGTCATCGACCTTTTAATGTAACACAACTCGGCACATATGTCAGATTAGCAGTAGTTTAGGTCGTAGTTGACCACGCTAGCCAACTGTGCGTTGGTAACCGTCACGCGTTTTGAGACTCAAGTAGGGCAAGGGTTCAATCTGAAGTAAATTACAGATGCGTTGCTACTCCCGAGGACTATGATGATCGTCTCATATAAAAGTGATCCGGCAGGCACACCCTTCAAATGAAACTCAAGAACTGCTTCACGGTAGAAATAGGTGCGGCAGTGATGCCTCCCTGGTTGAGCCATTGCTCTACCACCTTGCAAACTTTATGTGGCAGACTAAATTCCACGCGAGCGAAGCCGCGGGCAAAGGCTAGTATATATTATAATTTGACGACCCGCGTGGCGGTGCGATCCCGGGTTCGATTCCCGGCCAGACAGATATCTGAATGATGAGTTTAGTTTCATGTTCTATGTCCGGGTGTATGTGTAGGTATTCGTCTTGTGTGTGTCCATGGTACCCACGACACGGGAGAAAATCCTAGTATGGGGCTATGAGTGTAAAAAGCGTGTTTTTTAATGATTATGCACATACATTAATGAATGGGCGAAACGTTAATGGTGATCGTTTTTGGAAAACGTAATAAATTCCTTAAGGGCATAGGTCACAGTTGTACGAAACGTGAACGTAAGCGTTTTCTTTTTGGCATAATCGCACGTACTATACACAACTTATATAGATTCTATATAAGTGAAGCTCTTACCCACGGCTTCGCCAGCACGGTCAAAGAGAATTGACATTAGCATTTGATATGGTGATTCAGAACAGAAATGAATTTCACTGACGCCATCTAGTAACAACGTCTGGAACTACTAAATATCTAGCGACTAACAAAACATCGATATTCTCATGGAAATGAGAGAGCGCGGTAAAAAGTAGCCTACGTCACTCTCCGCCCTCCTATCTTTCAGCATACAAACAATATCATATACTAGCCGTGCCGGCGACTTCGTCCGCGTGGAATGGTTTTCATATATATATATTTGGTATCTTGAACCGTTTTCGCAGCGCACGCAGCGGAACCCCTCGAGGATGAATAATTTTCCTTGTTTTTTCACATTTTCCATTATTTCTTCACTCCTAATAGTTGCAGCGTGATGTTATATAGCCTAAGGCCTTCCTCGATAAATGGTCTATTCAACATAAAAAGATTTTTTCAATTCGAACCAGTACTTCCTGAGATTAGCGCGTTCAAACAAACAAACAAACTCTTCAGCTTTATAATATTAGTATAGATTAACTATGTGGCGACGTAAAAAAGGAACAAACAAACACACTTTCACATTTATAATATTAGTATAGGTGCTAGTTGATAGTAGGCACGTATATACGACTTTATAGAAAAAGAGAACGAATAGAGCGCTCATATTGCGTCAAAAAGAATTTCAAAACTAAACAACCGTATTGTGTACACGCACAAAATACCACTGAAATCGATTGAGTGCTTTCGGTAATTACTATGGACGCGTGATTTATTCAACATCAAGATAAACTACATTAAAATGTTACTAACCCTGCGCCCCAGTGTTTGCTTAGGTCTTAATACAGCCAAGTTATATACGAAGCGGGTAATTTCACGCATTGCTGCGGGCAAACAATGTAGCAATTCCCATTGAGGCTCGTGTCGCATGATGTGTGACTGCACGGTTTATGGCGACGGAGAATTGAATGCCAATAGTATTGTGCGTCGTCAATGTTAGTGACAGTGTTGTTTATGTAGTAAAGCATCATGAGTGGTCAATGCCATTTGTCGAGGTCCGAAATTACCCGAAATTAGAGTTCTGGAAGGTGATTGAAGGATAGACATGCTCATTGGCGGTTAAGCGCAGATGCGTTTTTTTGTCAATATCAGACCAGTGACAGTGTTGTTTATAAAGTAGTAAAGCATCTGTATCAAAATTATGTGCGTATTAGAAATTAATTATCACTGCTTTTCGGTGAAGGAAATCATCGGTCGGAAACCTGCACATCCGAGAGTTCTTTAAAAAAAAGTTCTCGGAGGTGTGTGAAGTCCACCTATTCGCACTTGGCCAGCGCGTTGGACTATGACCTAAAACTCTCTCATTCTGAAAGAAGACCCCTGCCCAGCATTGGGACAAGAATGGGTTGTATCCCCAAAAGTATCACGGTGGTTAATGCTATTCGTGGAGGTCTTAAAGTACCCCAATTTGCGACTTTTGCCGAAAAGGTGATTGGAGGTTAGACGCAGGCAAATTGGAGGTTAGACGCAGCCTTTTTTTTAAATATGGAAGTTAGCTGTCGTGGAGTGCATCTGATGGTAGGTGACCACTGCCATTTAAAGGATGTAATCCATCCGGGAGACGATCAGTCTAAATTGAGGTTAACTATAGATGCTTTGCTAACCCTGAAAGCTTTGATAAAACGACTAGAATAAGTACCACCTCTTTACCACAAACTTCAAAATAGAACACTCTCTCGTCAACCAATTATTGTCCCACTGCTAGGCACAGGTCTTCTCTCAGAATGGGAGAGTTTAGGCCATAGTCCACCGCGCTGGCTAAGTGCGTATTGGTGGACAAAATGGAACACAACAGCGCTTTATACTGCTGTTAGTAGAAGAAATAGGTGTGGTGGTGGTGGTACCAACCCACAAGGGGTTTTACCACATTTAAATGTTGCTTGAAAACCAAGAACGCTTCGTAAATCCTTTAGGGGTTGTAGTAAGATATTTCTGTATTTTAAAAGTACTAATTATTTTTCCTTAGTGTCAACGTTGATATCAACTGGTTTGTACTATTCACAGAAAATTTTTCAGAAAAAGCAGAGCTAAAATGCTTCAAAGTTATTTAAATTTTATATGTTATTATAAGCATACTTAGAAATATGAGGACTGACATAGACAAACCATTTGTAAAAGGCTAAAAATAATATTTAGTAAAGAACCTTAATGAAACATGGTGTTTTTTTTTATTTGACTGAAGTAGCAAACAAGCATGCAGTCCACCTGATGGTAAGTGGTCACTGCCGCCCATGGACATCTGTAATCAACTTCATACAGAACATGGGTTCCATCTGAAGTCAATCACAGATGCGTTGCTACTCCCGAGGACTATGATGGTCGCCTCATGTGAAAGTGTGCCGGCAATCACACCCTTCTATCGAAACGCAAGAAATGCTTCACGCTAGAAATAGTTGTGGCGGTGGTACTTCCCCGGTCGAACTACACTGATTCTACCACCAGGTTTTTTTGTTATATTTTTCTATAAATTGCAGTATGAACACTTATGCGTCAATATACTCGTAACTAGTCATAGTTATATTATTCTCCGTTAAATCTGTTTTAGATCATAAGTCCTTACAAAGACAACAAATAATGTTACACATGATTGCACATAAACAGTATTAAATGTCAATAGTGTAGTTCAATTGTGCGCGCATCGATTCCGCGTACGGCCCCACAATGAACCTGGTCGTGCGCGTGCGCACCTTTATTCGCACTTCACGCAAGCGCCTAGTTGGTGTTCGTTTCCGCTGTTACTGTGAGAAAATCAGGTTTTAATATTTACGAAGATAATGTTTGTACGAGGATAAAGTATGCAGACGGCATACTTATCCTCGTGAAAATTATTTTCTAACATTGTTACAGGGACAGTAGTGGATAGCACTCTTTAAATCAAATTAGACTATTTCTTTTTACACATAAGTTTGTATCTTTTTATAATAATAATAATATCTTTATTTCAATCAACATTGGATCATATATACATGCATATTAAATTAGAATAAAAAAAACAAAATTAAAATTAAATACAAATCAATTAAAATAAATGTCCCTTAAAAATAAATCAAAATTAGAACCACAATAAAATTAAATCAAGATTAAAATAAAGTTTGGAAATCAATCAGTCAAATAAATGTCGAATTTTAGCTTTGTTTTTTTTCAATGTTTTTCTACTTATTCGAATAAAATTTAGCTATTCATTTTTAAAGCGGTAAACTCCAAGTGGTTGAATTGGAATATCTATTATTTTTGACGTTGATAATTTTATACGTTTTTGTATGTGGCGACCAGTTTAGTTCTTGAGACAAGCAACGTTGTGGGTTCAGACCGAACCCTTTTTCTGTATTAAGGTGCTTGTCCATGAGCGGCAGATGCCACTTACCATCACGCGGACTACATGCTCGTTTGCTACTTCATTTATGTAAAAAATGTTTGTGTTTTTATTCGGGTCAAATATTGCATCAGAATTTTGTTATCCTCTCACGATTGAGTTAATATTTCGCACACGCGTTTAGTTTGAATGACCATGCATGATTCGCTGAGTGACGTCATCCTTAATCCAATATGGCGGATCGCCTAAGATGGCGGACTAGGTATTTTATGCATTTTATGTTTTGGGACACTTTAAATGTTTATGAGGGCATTTTAAGCAAGTTAACAAAGATGATTGTCCACCAATTCGCACTTGGCCAGCTTGGAGGACTATGGCACTATGGTCTTATTTCTCTCATGCTAAGAAAAATCCTGTGCCCACCAGTGGGACAATAATGAGTTGACGAGAACAAAGATAATAAAGCATACAATTGTAAGTACAATAAAATCATGTACGTGTTAACATATTGTTTTCCGATTATCAGATATAATCTCAAATTGAATACAAATGATTCATTTATTTGCAGCTAGAATAGAATTATAAAATATTGAATTAATGTAGTGTTATATTAAGTTACAGTCGATCACGTTATAAATTTCAATGAGCAAAATATGCTAATAACGTGGTCAAGTGAACAAGCAATATCAACTATTATTCATGTACCAATACTTATGTATATATATAAATATGCACATATGGTCAAATACACACACTGAAATCCACGAAAGACGATTAAATTTGCCAATAAGTTAACCGAGAATCAAAAAAAACGGACCAATCATTCAATTCTATTTTATTTATCGCGTTTGTTAATATGGATGAAGCAAAAGAACATGCAGTCCACCAAATGGGAATTACCCACTGCCACTCATGACCATTTGTAATCATCTTCAAATAAGATAAGTCATATACGAAGCTGGTCATAGATAGTCTTCGTGGTAAACATCATATATGGTACCTACTTGGTTAAGACCAAGAGAACGTCGGTTAGATCTTACAAGACTTTAAGAAGATTTTAAAAGAAAACAACTTTTAAAAGAGATGAAATTGATAATAGGGAAAGGTTGAAATAAGAGGAACTTATTCAGGAAATGAACGACAAAAGACGAAACTGAGACGGAATTACGAAAATAAATTCAGCCGATCGTATTAAAGTTCTTCCAATATTAACGTTTAGTCATCCAATGTACCTTTCAGTAATCTAGTTCAAACTTCCTGTGCATCTCGGTACGATAGCATCTAGCGATCGCATAATATCCTCTGCCCCAAGGTCGGATGCCACGTCACTCATTGTTGCAACAGTACTAATGCACCGGCTATTGTTAGGACACAAGATGCAATCGTTATGTAAATGTACTGTGTACATAACATAATAAAATAAGTTTTTTTTTATCTGATTGAAGTAGCTAACGAGCATCCAGTCCACCTGATGGTAAGTGTAATGGTTAGTGTAATGGACATCTGTAAGCAACTTCATATAGAACATGGGTTCTATCTGAAATCAATTTCAGGTGCATTGCTACTTACGAGGACTATGATTGTCACCTAATGTGAAAGTGTGCCGGCAACCATACCTTTCCACCGAAACGCAAGAAATGCTTCACGCCAGAAATAGGTGTGGCGGTGGTACTTCACCGGGCGAACTATACTGGTCCTGGATGGAAAAGTGTGGTTGCCTGCACACTTTATATGAGGCGACCATCATAGTCCTTGGGAGGAGCAACGCATCTGTGATTGACTTCAGTTAAAAACTATGTTCAAAATAAAGTTGCTTAATGTCCATGGGTGGCAGTTACCCCTTACCATCTGGTGGACTGCATGCTTGTTTGCTACATCATTATTATATAAAAAAATATATATTAAAGTTTGAGTCTTGCGCAATATCATCATTGCATTGCAAAACTAACTTAAGTCCATTCCAAAAATTGCATGTTAAAACTTATGAACAAAAAAAACATTCTGCGATTTTGTAAGTAGTTAAATATTTATTTATATTTTCCTTTATTTTTATTATCGCTAGTTCGTTTGCTGCATAATAATCAGTAGGTTAGTTTCCAAGCTGTCTCGTTGGTAGATATACTTCTTAATATGCAGAGAACGTACAGACGGTAATACTGTTTTGTATGCATAACGTGTACGTGTTAATTATTATTTCTCCATTAAAAGACACATAAAATCGCTTTGTAGCACTACAGCACTACAACACTCGACATTTACGTATGTCTAATGCATTTTAATAGCATTTGTTTAAATATTAAGGCAGAAATTGCCGTGGTCGCTTAGATAGATTAAAAATATTGTATTTCGACATCTACGCCAATACGTCTAGAACCTATAGGTTACAACGTAAATACTGTATAAATGTACTAGGCCATTCCCCTGGCTTCCCCCTTTCGTTAACATCTCCCACGTAACGATTATCCTATGTATTAATATGCCTGTACCTGGATGACCGAACTTTGCTCGGTGTTTTTGTTTAGTATATCATGTTTTTTTTAGTTTTTTTATATTTTATTATACCTATGCAAATTACTATTTGGAATTTACAATTAGGAATTATTAATTAATTAATTTACAATTACAATTAGGAACTATAAAAAAGAGAAAAAATAAAAGAAACAATCGGACCCAACTTTGAATCCCGATAACCTGCGTTTTAGGGCGCCCGATTTCACGACAGAGCTATTCTCTAAATTCGTAAACGGTGGCGAAATTTAGCTTCGTATTCTGATAATATTCTAGGAGATTTTTATTTATTTAAAACATGGATAAAACGTCATTTTTTGAAAATTAAACCTAACTCGATCGATTTATCGCCCTCGAAACCTACTAAATACAAAATTTGAAGAAAATCGTTTGAGCCGTTTCCAAGATCATCGATATATTAAACAAGCATTGCTCGTTTAAAAGGTATTAGATTTGTCATAAACTTTGTGGGCGCTATAACATTTATTTAGATATAACAGACAAAGTAAATAAAAATAAATAACATAAAGTAGACTAAATAAAAACTAAAATCATAAATAAATAACAGTAATGAACTTATTATTACAAATAAAACGAGCCATCTAAAATTGTCGTGTGGGGTTCCCAAAACACTGGCAGAACTACCTTGCTGTACGGCAAGCCTTAATCTTTGTGTGCGCTTAATATAATCGCAACTCGAAATACCGATATAACATAAAAGTTTTGTTTTAATATGTTTACGATTCACACTGCCTCGATGGAATTCTCGTATTTTAGAAACCGGAGCTAACCATTGAACAGAAACTAGCATCTGATAATAGCAGTAATTTAGAAATATAATTAAAATAATAACATTGCTACGAAATGATTGCTATGACTAGATGTTATTACCTTTTTGTGTATAGTTAGACATTAAATTATACTGATTTGAGCATCGACGGAGAATATTCCGTGTGGTATCGGTATTGATTTAGTGGTAATTCCTTCCCGTGGATGTCGTAGGAGGCAACCGAGGAACAAAATTCAGGATATATGCACGTACTCCTGTGCAGCATCAACTCTCACTGTGGTTACCACTATTCATACTAGACAACAGTACTACAATATTTTCAAAAATCACCAGTACAGGCAACGTATAGCAGAGGGTTCAAAAATCTTGATGGCTATCTAGCTACCAACTTCATTTGTTGTGTAGTTGCTTGTCATTCAACTGGTTCTCATTCATGAGAAGTAACTACACGACGTAATTTAATTAACCATAAAATCATGTACTTTCCATTAGTTAAGGGTTACATATTAATACGAGGCTGATAGGCGAGCAATGAAAAAATGACAGCCTCTCATACGGGGGCCTTATGATTTTTCCAATTTATTCGAGTATGTATAAGAAACTATATATTTAAGATTATTTTGCTTTAACGGAGATGTTAAACTATTCTAAAAAAATGTACACACTTTGAGTTCTTTAATTAAATCGAAGTTTTTAAACGTGTAAAAAGACTGCCAAATCTTGGCAAGCTTAGTGGACAATGGCTCTTTCAATCTTAGAAAAGTCTATATGCTTATATGATTATAACAAACCATTACCGTTCGATATTAACCATTAATCAAACATAATATTGAAGCTTAAAATAATAATTGGTTGCCTTGAGGCTTGAGTTTGAGATGCTCTCATCATTTGAAACAGTTACAACATTCGTATTGCACTACAAACCTCTATGCTATCTGATTGAGCTTCGACAAGCATCTCTACATATATAAAATCGTAAGGTAAAAATTGTACTACACCGTTTATTATTGACGGAATTGAATTGGAAAACAATAAATTACAACATAGTTAACAGAATATAAATTGAAATAAAGAAACAATATGAAGTTTAGTAGTAGAGCATGGACAGTAGATTTTAATTACCTACCTTTAAAAAAGTTGTCAATGCATTGATGCATTTAGTTTTAAATCTATCCATGATAGGATCAATTTTTCGTAGGATTAATCCGTTAGTTAGATCCGTTGTTATCTCTAACGATTTAGTCAGTACACCTTGTTTCTGTTAGGCAGAAATAGATGTAACGGTGGTTCTAGAGTCAAACTACAAGAGTCTACCTTACAAAAACTACTTCAACGGGCCTCTGCAATTGAACCAAAAAGGGATGCCTAGCTAAAACTCCTTCAATATCTTACGAGCAGAGTAAAGCCATCTTCAACGTACCTCTAGAGTTGAACCAAAACCATACCTTACCAACAATATTTGTACAAAGTACGAACAGAATGTATGTATGAATTTTAGCAGGTGGTAGAACTAGTGTAGTTCGACCGGGGAAGTATCACCGCACCTATTTCTAGCGTGAAGCATTTTTTGCGTTTCGACGGAAGGGTTGGTTGCCGGCACAGTTTTATATGAGGCGATCATCATAGTCCTCGGGAATAGCAACGCGTCTGTGATTGACTTCAGATAGAACCCATGTTCTATTTAAAGTTGCTTACAGATGTCCAAGGGCTACAGTGACCACTTACCATTGGATGGACTTAAAAATAAACTAAAATCGCTTTCTACACTCATAGCCCCACAGTAGGATATTCTCCTGTGTCGTGGATGCCATGGACACACACAAAGACGAATACACAAACACCCAGACCCAGAATAAGAATGTAAACTCATCATTCAGACACCTTTCTGGCCGAGAATCGAACCCGGGGACCCACTGCGTGTCAGACCGCTATGATAACCGCTGCACCACGCGGGTCGTCAATCAGGTGTACTGCATGTTCGTTTGCTACTTCAATTATAAAAAAAAGAACCAAATCATGGAAGTTAGCTAGTATAGCAACAGAGTAATCAGCGACGGCCAGCTATGGGAGCAGATTGCGCCACTCGGGTTCACACGGGTTCAGTTGCGATAAAGTCGGCCTTGGCCCCGGCGCGCGATAAACAATCGCGATTATGAAATCCTTAGCGAAAGTATCTAAGGCAGACTTGTTAGTGGGTTCGTGATGTTAATACGAGTTCGGATACGTATCAGATCTATTGTCTGGTGATCTGAATAAGCAACATTAATATTATCTATCGTTTAGGCAAAAGGAGTACAGCTCAGTACAGGTCGCTACCCCACCAGGTCGACCGATGACCTGAAGAAGACAGCGGGAAACCGTTGGATTCAGAAGGCACGGGGCCAGTTGGAGTGGCGTCAAGTAGGGGAGGCCTATGTCCAGCAGTGGACCTCATAGGGCTGATGGATGGATGGATGTGATCCATCTATCAGTATTTTTTAATTGATTGAAGTACCAAACGAGCATGCAGTTCTAATGGTAAGTGGTCATAGCCGCCCATGGACATCTGTAAGCAGACATCTTCATAAAGAACATGAGTTCTATCTAAAACCAATCACAGGTGTGTTGCTACTCCCGAGAACTATTATGGTCCGTGGTCGCATCATATAAAAATGCCGGCAACCACACCGTTGCATCGAAACGCAAGAAATGCTTCACGTTGAAAATAGGTGTGGCGGTGGTACTTACCCGGTCGAACTACGCTGGTTAACACCTGTAAGTTAAGGCGTCGCGAAGAATTAAATCATACTAATATTCTAAAGGCGAAAGTTTTAGAGTGTGTATGTTTGTTACTTCTTCACGTCTAAACGGCTGGACCGATTTTCATAAAATTTGATAAGGAGTTAGCTGACACTCTGGATTAACATATAGGCTACTTTTTACGGTGGGAAAATATCTTATTCTCACGGGACAACCGATACGTTGATTTTTTAACGCAAGCGAAGCTGCGAGGTTCAGTTAGTAATCAATAAATCAATCGATATTCTCGTGTTCATATGAATCCCACATTAATGTTCCGTTGTTTATACAAGGGCAATGACAACAGCGTTGGTGTAGGTATTTACATTTCCCAATCGCTGAACACGTGTAGGTAATTTTATTACCACAATAATCATGCATGGAAGCTTTTTTCTACATAATGTCGAACGTAAGCACTTCTTTTTTACCTGTTTACATTAGAAGAAGGATGTTTTTTTATCTGACTGAAGTAGCAAACCAGCATGCATTCCACCTTATGGTAAGTGGTCACTGCCGCCCATGGACATCTGTAATCAACTACATACAGAAAATGGGTTCCATCTGAAGTCAATCACAGATGCATTGCTACTCCCGAGGACTATTATGGTCGCCTCATGTGAAAGTGTGCCGGCAACCACAATGTTTTTCAAGCGTATAGGGCGTCCATTAATTATGTAAGGCAATTTTTGCGATTGTACGACTCCCTATATAAGTTTGGTAAGACATTGAGAGATTGTTTAAATTAGAAGAATAACATGTTTTATATTTCATAATTTTCTAGACGACTTACGTGAGGTTGGATGGGATTAATGTTTCAGATAATGAATGCTCCCTTAGACACAAAGTAAAATGTTGCTAAGCAATTTAAAATTGTGATAAATTAACATCCATTTCATCGTTATTATCACCATAATGTTTGCGTATTATTTACACGAGCTTCCTTCTGAGATATTCCCGGGGCGTTATGACATGCACCTCTTCAAAAAAGGTACCAAAAGAGCTCCTTCAAAGCCGGCGATGCATTGGCGACTCCTCTGGTGTTGCAAATGTCCATTGGCGACGGTGACTACTTTCCATCAGGTAGCCCGTCTACCTTATCGTTAGGTTTAAGTATACAAAAAAACAAACGCGTAAGAGGTAAATACCATGCATCTAGTAGCCAAGTTAGTTTCAAATGTCCATTTTCGTTCCCAATTACTTTAATGTACGTTATCTTTATGTTATATTCAAAGTGGGTATTGGTCTTGTAAGTAATATGATCGGCGAAGTATGAAGATCGTATCGTTTTGTGCAATAAATTTGGGCAAACAGAGATTTTTATACGAATTAATATATGTAATAAGTAGTTAGTGGATGGGATATGAAATTAATGCTTAACTTATACGGAATACGAATTTAAAGTAAAACTTCTTAAGATATGGAAATATTCATTACGGACTTTGTTTATGCACGAGTATGTCTAATATTTAATATGAAAAATTAAATGAAAATAGATGCATAAGGTAATTATTACAAGTTTAGGTTTCCGAATGTACATACATAGATCTATTAATACCCTGAAGTAAGTACCTACACGATTTATTTGCATAATTGAAGTATGCACGAGCAAACATGTTTGATAAATTAACGAGGATTATTATTGAACATAGTTATTTATTAGAATTCTGCATTGGCGGTTAATTAGGCGTTCGAGGTAAAATTTGACAAGTTTTTTTTATTATATTATATTTAAACCTATCTATAGGCTAACGGGCTATCTGATGGGAATTTGAATACCATAACCTATTGATATTTACAATTTCATAAAAATAGCCAATGATGAATTGGCCGGCTTTAGTTGAATCGACAATATAAGTATGTAGAATTTAGTTTTTAGCGGCCCTCTACACTTATTTAGGTTGTAAGATACTTTTTTTTTTGTTCTCGAGGGGGAAACCTTCAAAAGGTACCCGACGCCGTGGGAGCGACGCAGGGTTGTGTGGGATTTTTACCGCACTAAAACCCCCCCGGTGGCCGTCCTCGGCGCTAAAAAGAGGACTCCGGGATCTCGGAACGACTTCAACCGGAATCCTCCGAGCGCGTTGCCCCATCAAGATCCTCCCAGATGGGCGGCTGGGCCCACTGCTCCGTCTAGTCTTTACGACGGTATGCGACCACACATACCGCCGTCCTTCACGGGATTGCCTGACCGAACGGTTCGAGTTCCCACTCTACCCGCCTGCAACCCCGGAAGCCCCTTTTAGTCGCCTTTTACGACAGGCAGAGGATGCCGTAGCCCTTTTCTGATCCCGAAACTACAGGGACGAGGTGTAAGATACTGGCAGAGTAAAATAAAAAAAATAATAATAGAAATATTTTTTAAACTTGTTCACACACTTTAGCACAAGCAAACACAAAATCACTACATAGTATAAAACAAAGTCGCTTCTCGCTGTCTGTCCCTATGTACGCTTAGATCTTTAAAACTACGCTACGGATTTTAATGCAGTTTTTTTAATTAATAGATAGAGTGATTCAAGAGGAATGTTTATATACAAAACTTACAAAATATAGCAGAGGAACATTGATTATTTTAGATATTTGACTTGTAGGCGGAACGAAGTTCGCCGAGTCAATTGGTCTTGTAATATATAAATGCTTTAGAGCCAAAGTTAAGTGACTTTCATTATACCCCACGAAACACGTGTGTACACACACCAGTACAAGACAAACGTTGTTTTGTTAGCGTTCACCAATACATATGTAAGTCAATAAAATTGTAAATCGATACTGGCGCTCTCATTTATTCCATAGCAAGTTGAAAAGGAAATCTGATGTCAACAGCGATACAAGCACACATAATGTTTATGTTTTCGCATATCCGTATCGTTACATAAATCACTGTATACAATATCGTTTTATTTGTATCGTATAATATCGTTTGTCATCTCCAATATGTACTAGATTGCTATGAATCCTTACTAGATGTCGTTTCGATATCCAGTAACATAAATCTGTAAGTTATGGATTTATATAGAAGTAGAAGTATGATATTTTGAAAGTATCATACGACCATTTCGAAAGATTTATGTGGTAAGTATTATATGCTTTTTAATATCCTATGTTATTATTATTATATTAATACGTGAAGCAAAAACTTGTGACGGATTTTTAAGTAATATGCCGCGGACGGATTAGTATGAAATTTTGCACGGTTATAGTGAGAAGAGAAGGAGTGCAGAATGTTAATATTTTTTTCAAATAATGCATTTTTCATACATAAAATCAACTAAAAACACATTACACACACTGCCTTGCATTTGTCACAAACACATATGTACTTAGTAAATGAAAATGAAAAGATACAACGTCAAGAATGTCAGATGACATTTGATTTTTAATTTAAATTACGGTCGAATTTCGGCCGATGCTACGGGTGACTAGTAAAAATAATTAGATGTACAACCACAGTAATGGGACGGTTTCTACACACATCCATATATACATAATGCAAATGTCTGTTGGTTATATCAAAATATTTTTACAAAATGCATATGGTAGTGTATACGATACTGACGACAAAAAACACATTTTTGTCTGTCTGTAATCGTATGTCAAGTCAAAGTTGCTACTTGTAAAGTATCAGACAATGATGGTAAATATTACTGGAGCGGATGCCGTAGACAATATACTAACTGTATACTATTTCATGTAAAGGAAAACTCTGTTTACATTCAAACATTATTGTTTTCGATTAAAATTAGTATCACATTTACGATTGATATTTTTTACAATTGCAGATATGAAAAAAAAACACATTTTTTTGTCTTTTTTAAAAACTTTACTAGTTTCTAATCTTTTCCAATATAATACCAGGGGCAGAAGTAGTGTCTGTGTAAGTTACACCAATTTCTAGCATGAAGCAGTTTTTACGTTTCGGTGGTAGGTTGTGGTTGCTGGTTCACTATTATAAGAGAGAAATCTTACTCATCAGGAGTAGTGACGAATTAGTGACTGACTTCAAATAGATCCGCGTGGCGGAGCGGTTACCATACCGGTCTGAAGAGCAATGGGTCCTGAGTTCGATTCCCGGCCTGAAAGGTATCTGAATGATGAGTTTAGATTCATGTTCTGGGTCTGGGCGTTTGTGTATTCGTCTTGTGTGTGTCCATGGTACCCACGACACAGGAGAAAATCCTTGTGTGGGGCTATGAGTGTAGAAAGCGTGTAGTTATCAACTTCATATCTATAGATGTTCATAGACGGTAGTAGCCACTTACCATCAGGTGGACTGCATGCTCGTTTTCTGCTTCAATGTGATAGAATAAAAAACAAAAAATAAGAACGTAAGAAAAAATATGTAAACTAGTTGAATCCCGCAGCTTCATCCGCGTTAACAAAACTCGATTGTCCCGTGGGAAAAGATATTTTCCTACAGTAAAAAGTAGTCTATATGTTAATCCAGAGTATCAGCTAATTCCCTACCAAATTTTATGAAAATCGCTCCAGCCGTTTAGACGTGAAGAAGTAACAAACATACATACTCACATACTTTCGCCTTTGTAATATTAGTATGATTACATCTTTCTGCAGTAGCATAGTGTTACGTGTCTGGTTTCAAGGGTGTAAGTAGACATGATAAAATGAGGTCCTGCTTAGTACCCAGCATTATGTACTAGTCGTGTCTTACAAAGGAAATGACACAGACTTGTTACCTTGAGAATATGCAATGTCTCTTTTGCATCGACTTTCTTATCCGTCAAATCAGAATTCTGAACATGGATGCCTTGAGATAAAAGAACCAGGTAAAGTATATGAACATATGACATTTCACTCATTTTTAAAAAAACTTTAGAAGGGACTTTTGTCTAATATTTGGTTAATTTACAACTACGTATTTGTATTTCTGTATAATTGGTAATTAAATTATACAAAGGTTACATATAAATTAGCGTTAAAGTTAGTCAGTAGTTAGTAAATAAGTTTTTAAATATAATTGTAACTCTTAAGCAAATAATATTTAACGAATTAAATAACTCTACGGATAATGATTAAATGACTAGAATAGCAGCTCATTTTATTCTATATACATTTGTATAAGTAGTACTGTAAGTAGTAATGTAGTAAATTTAAATTTGTCAATTTCAGTTACAGGAGCTTATAATACAAAAATAAAGACCAAAAACATATCGCCATCGTGTTCATAAAAAACAGCTTTTATCAAATTAGTTACCACATTTTTAGCGTTCTTAACAAATGGTAATAGAGTCTATGATTTATTCCGTCTATCATCAATTATATCAATTTATGGACAATAATAACTTAAAATTAATAAAATACAATTTTATAAATATTTCCATATTTTTGCTACCGCCCCAGGCATCACTTGGTATTTAAGTATAACTCGATTCAATAAAATGTAGTTACCAAAACGGCTACATTTTAATTCTTTCTCTCTAATATACAAGTACAATTTAGAGGCAAATACAAAAGCCGCGGTTTCGAATCACATCTTTTATTAAAGCAAGATATAAATCGAAACATAACGACTCCGACCCTGTGAATTACGGCTTCTTTAAATAGCCTGTCTAATAAACATCGGACGGTTCAATCGTTTTAACCGCAAAATGGTTTCGGGCGTTTTAAAAATCGATCACAGTTCAGTAACCGACCTGCCATAAATATCATAGACTAGAAAATACTGCAATTTTATTCTAATACAGATAATATTATCTATATATACAGACTTCTAACTTATTTACAAAACTGCTTAATTATCATTAAATTCACAAAACATAAAACTGTTTCTAAACCAGACAAATTAATTAAAACACAAATGTATACTTATAATTCAAAACCTGCAATAATATCGTAAGGATATCTTGAAGTTGCTGAGTTGAATGGAAGGTTAATCTTTTATAATATTAAAGTAGTTTAAGTTAGTTTGGTTTATTTTATAATATTAAACAAACATGAAGTTCACTCAATAGAAAGCGGCCATTGCTACTTTAGGTAAGATTAAAATGACCGTCGGTTAGCCACAGATGTGATCTCTGAAGAGTAAGTTAGAATGCCTTGGTTAAGTTCCCCGCATTATGCTGTTCAGCCCAGAGCACCACAGAATTTATCACTGTGGTTACTAGGCAGAAATAATTGTGATGATGATGTTTACGGAGTCGAACCTCTAAGGGTTTTGCCACCTTCAAAATTAGCAACGTTCCTCTTTTTTTACCTGACTGAAGTAGCAAACGAGCATGCAATCCACCTGATGTTAAGTGGCCTCTGCCGCCCGTGGACATCTGTAATCAACTTCATACAGAACATGGGTTCCATCTGAAGTCAATAACGGATGTGCTGCTACTTAAGAGGACTATGATGGTCCCCTCATGTGAAAGTGTGCCGAAAACCACACACACCCTATCAAAACGCAAGAAATGCTTCACGCTAGAAATAGGTGTGGCGGTGGTACTTCCCCGGGCGAAATACACTTCTACCACCTTATAAAATCCCCTTATCGACAGGATGTACCTACCATCGCGAATCTTATTTTTAACGTAAAGTTGTTTTATTTCATTAAAACGGTGTAGTTGCCGACTCACTTTTATATGAGGCGACGATCTTTGTCCTCGGGAGAAGCAGCTCATCGGCAGTTAACTTAGAACAGAACCCCTGTTTTCAATGAAATGCTTCTACTATCACTGGTTCTACCATCTTGGTATTTTGGTGGCGCTATATTGTTGTTGCTTTTATGCGCTGGTCAGACCAGATCCGCACCACACTCAACACGAAAGTTGCCGATGCTTTACACATCGCACAAGACCGGGGAAGATGGAGGTCCATTGTAAAGAAGAGGCTCCTCTCGAACAACCTGTAATGAGGTCACGACCCCCAGCATTGGGGAATCGATTCAAGGAGGATATTGTTGTTGCTATAACGTTAAATGTTTCGCTAATAGAAATTTCTAATACATACACAAGTGTAGATATTTCACCCGTCCCATTTAAGAACGTAGTAAAACAGCATTGAAATATTTTATAGAGAGCACGTAAAGTTATGTTCGCCGTCTCGACGGGCAGGTTTTACAACGGTAAGATTTTATCGAACAGTGAGATGTTTGGGTGGTGACGCCATTTTCAATTACGTTACGTTACTAAGCGAAATGTTTAAATCCGTAATTCTCGTAAGATAAATTGTCTATACTTAACATTATAAAGAGAAAATCTTTGATTTTTGTATTTTTGTATGTTTGTTATGAATTAACATAAAAACTACTGGACTAATTTAAAAAAATTCTTAACCACTAGAATGCTACATTATTTCTGAGTAATATAGGCTATATTATTACTAGAATGCATAATGCGTCCTTGCTCAAACTTTAGTAACGTGAATCGAGGTGTAAATAAAATAAATAATAGTTTAAAAAACTAAAAAACACGCTTTTTATAGAAAACCGAACTAAAAAATAGAAAATAAATTTAAATAAATTTAAATTAAGTAAATAGTGTTAAAAATTTCAATAAATATAAATTAATAATAGTGTGAATAAAAAAAAAAATATTTAAAAAAAAGCGTGGGGTGCATGGTGTCAATGGTTATAGATATTTTATTGACAGATATAAGTAGAGTGATTATCATTTCGATAATATCTTCAAAAACACCCCACGCTTTTTTTAAATAAAATATTTTTTTTCATTACTATAATGTAATGTATCCAAATACGTTGGATACATTACATTATAGTCTGCGCGAAGTCGCGTGGTTTCTGCTAGTTTAAAATAAAAGTAATTTAAATAAATATTGCTAGTAAATAATTTGAATAAAGTTAATACATTATTGCATAAATAAATTAACGGCATGAAATTAACAAATTCTCGTGTGTAAGTATTAAAAATACTAATTAAAAACAATTTTGTTTTAAGTTAAACTTCATATTTATGGGTATTAAATTCGATTTCATCTTGACAATAATATCCTCTCAGCTTTGTTGGGTACAATTACAAATATTTTAAATAGGAATCCCTAAAATACATCAAATGCCACTAATGCTTAAGTCTAAGGAATACAGACATTCTTATTTTTTCCTTTTCCCTTACGTGCCAATGCTAGATATTTCAATTTAAAAGTTCCAGAAGATTTTCTATCAGACTGGTTCGGTATCGTTTAAAAATAAAGTTATTGTACTTTAATAAATTCTATCAAATATTGCTAATATGTCTGTAACATCATTTTAAAATTATTTTTAAGTTATATATTGAAGATATCATGCAATCAATCAAAGCAAATCAATGTTAAGTGACAAATACTATTCATATAATTATGTTTAAACTTTTTTGTATAATATTTATTGATATTTGACGACCCGCGTGGTGGAGCGGTTACCATACCGGTCTAACGTGCAATGGTTCTCGGGTTCGATTCCCGGCCAGACAGGTATCTGAATGATGAGTTTACATTCATGTTCTGGGACTGGGTATTTGTGTATTCGGCTTGTGTGGGTCCATGGTACCCCAGACACAGGAGAAAATCCTAGTGTGGGGCTATGAGTGTAGATAGCGTATTTTTATATTGTGGGGCTATGAGTGCAGAAAGCGTATTTTCAAGCGTATTAAGCGTATATAAAATAGAAGTCTAGACGAAGTCGTTCGAAGCAAACGAGTATGCAGTCCACTTGATCATAAGTGGTCACTACGGCTGAGGGAAATTTGTATTCAACCCCAAATAAGGTTAGAACCTTATCTAAGGTTCGCCATAAACGTTGCTAACGCTTTTTCCAGGTTGAAAGGTCCAAAAGGTACCCGACGCCATGGGAGCGACGCAGGGTTATGTGGGATTTTTACCGCACTAAAACCCCCCGGTGACCGTCAGCGCTACAAGGAGGACTTGGATCTCCAAAGGAACACAACCGGTGTCCCCATAAAGATTAACTTGTAACGCCTTTGACAAATAGGTCTCCCTTACACCCTTCAAACCAGCACACAGAAGCCCTGTCTCAAGTATGTGTGAGTGTAGAAAGCGTGTGTTTTTTTTTTTAAGACAGAAAAGGTTCTACCAACGAAGGGTTCTACACCAACAACACTATAATTCACTTACACAATCGATATCTATTAGAACTCTAGACCACGATATGAGTGTATCTAGGGCGGATGTT